>BQNB010002847.1:0-38372 GCA_026074375.1 Tanacetum coccineum
GTGAGAAGTTTGTGTGGACGGATGAGCGTCAGGAGAGTTTTGAGGAATTGAAACAGAGATTGGTGTCTGCTCCGATATTAACTCTTCCATCAAGTTCCAGTGATTTTCAGATATACAGTGATGCATCGAAGAAAGGTTTGGGGTGTGTTTTGATGCAACATGGGAAGGTGATCGCCTACGCTTCAAGGCAGCAGAAGCCTTATGAAGTAAATTATCCAACTCATGATCTTGAGTTAGCTGCCGTGGTTTTTGCATTGAAGATCTGGAGACACTGTCTGTATGGTGAAACTTGTGATATATTTACAGATCATAAGAGTCTCAAATATATTTTTACTCAGCGAGAACTTAACATGAGACAGAGAAGATGGTTGGAACTTCTGAAAGATTATGACACTAACATCCAGTACCATCCGGGCAAGGCTAATGTGGTTGCCGACGCACTTAGTCGAAAATCTGGGATGATAGCTTGTTTTGATTCCATAATCCTTCATGATTTAGAGCGTTTGGATGTGAGCTATGTGTATCGAGGTTCTGGTGGCTATTGGCGAGTATGAGGATAGAGTCTAACCTCAATGACTACAGAACAAAAGAAGCTCATAGGGACTACGGTGAGTTGTGGGCGATATTTGTGCAGAATGTTGAAGACGGTAAACATACTGAGTTCAGTGTTGATGATGACGGTGTTGTGTGGTTTGAAGATAGACTATGTGTTCCTAATGATCAGGCACTTCGCGAGAAGGTTATGACGGAAGCTCATAGTTCTCCATTTACTATTCATCCAGGTTCAACCAAAATGTACAGAGATTTGAAACAGTACTTTTGGTGGAATGGCATGAAGCAAGATGTGGCTACGTTTGTATCCAAATGTATGACTTGTCAGGCAGGTCAAAATTGAACATCAGAGGCTTAGTGTTCGTACAGCCGTTGGAGATTCCTATGTGGAAATGAATGAGATGTTTCCTGGATTTCGTTACAGTTTGCCTTCCTACTCAAAAAGACATGATGGCGATTTGGTTGGTTGATGATCGACTAACAAGTCCTCATTTCTTACCCATTCGGAAGAACTATGGGTATTAGTAATTTGGCTGGAGAATATTTTACAGGAAATCGTTTAGACTGCATGGTACACCGACTTCTATTGTGTCCGACAAGATCCGAAGTTTCGTCTCGTTTTTGATAAAGGATTACAGAAAGCTTGGTGAACTCGTCTTAGTTCAGTACAGCATTTCATCCTCAACCGGATGGTCATCAGAGATGACATTCAGAACTTTGAAGATATGTTTGAGGGCATGTGCTTTTGTGTGAATGGACGGGTTGTTGGGAAATGAATAAGTTGTGCTTGGTGGAGTTTGCCTACAATAATATGTTGCATGCTAAGCATCCAGGCAGCACTTTCGAGCTTTTGTATGGTCGAAAATGTCGAGCACCTATTTGCTGGATGAAGTAGGTGAACGTTTGACTGAGGTCCCGTAGCTCTATCAGAGAATACTAATGAGAAAGTGGCTGTTGCAAAGAGGCATTGAAAGAGGTCTATATCGCAGACATAAGAGTTTGCTGATAAGCATCGAGCGTGCGTTAGGTTTCAAGTTGGAGATCGTGTATTTCTGAAGTTTCGCCATTCAGAGGAGTTAAACGTTTTGGGATCAAGGGCAAGCTCATCCTCGATTCATTGGTCCGTTTGAGATTTTTGGAACATATTGAAGAGGTTTCGTATCGTCTGGCCTTCCTCCGCAGTTACGCACGTTCACGATGCTTTTATGTATCTCTTTTGAGGGATACCATCTCATCCATTGCATGTCGCATCTATCTATTGATCAGATTATGCCTAGGCTATGTCTTTGTCCAGGACCTGAATCCATTCAGGATCCGGCATAGAGAAGTCATGAGAAACAAAGTTATTCCTTTTGTGAAGACTCTTTGGAAAATCACCCAGAGCGTGAGGCTGCCTGGGAGACCGAAAGTCTATGCCGAGCTAGTATATCCTCATTTCTTTGTCTAGTTCGGTATGTTTTCGTTCGTTCTCATTTCGTTTTCATTCCGGTTCAATTCAATTTTCACGACGAAATTTTTTTTAGAGGGGAAGAAAAATTGTATGTAAAACCTAAAAATTCAACAATTGTAAAAATTACCAAAATACCCCTAATGCAAGAAAATTTCATAAAAGCTTAAATAAAATTCATTTAAATTTAGAAATTATAAAAATGCAACATGTTGACAATTATGAAATTTTTGTAAGATTAAATACTTTATATATGTAGAATTAAAAAAAAAAAAAAAAAAACAAAGAAAAAAAAAAAAAAAAAAAAATAAAAAAAAAAAAAAATAAAAAAAAAAAAATGGGAAAAAAAAAACGAAATTAGTATGACTTATATTATATATGCAAATTAAATCAAATAAATTAAGATATGATAAAATAAATTTTGGCTAATTATTAGAAATCAGATTTGAGCTATTTGAAAGCCATTAGACTCGGCCAAATCCTATGGTAAATCTTTTATACAATTTTTCATTTGTAAAATTCTTAAAACCAAAATCCCGAAAACCCTAAAGATCGAAAGAGATGGTCATAAGAATTTACAAAGGCTAAGGACGATTTTTCTAGTGTGTTTTAAATGTCAAGATTGTTGGAAAAATAGTGTGGAATATTGTTTAAGGCTTGTCGATGTGGTATTATAATTGGTTCGAATTAAGCAACCGGGTCATAAATCATTAAATATATCTAGTGAGAGAGTAGGCATCAGAATCATCAAGGTAATTCTTATCTCAATTTTCATCCATATTAAATCAGTTCTATGCATGAGAAAAATTACATGCATGTTTATTTTTGATTTTATAAATTAAAACATGTTCGAAACCCTAAATTTTAGCTAATTATGAAATCCGCACAAATAATTATTTGTATAATTGATTTTATATTTTTATAAGGTTGTTCATATCACATATAACTCAAATAAATTGTTGGAAAAATTTAGGAAGGATTCGAATAATTATTGGGGAATTATCTTGGTTTGCCGATTTCGAAATAAAGGAAAAAGGAAAGAAAATGGTTAAAATGAATTAGGGTTAGGGTTTTGATAATTTTTCCAGGTGAATTTAATGCCAATGATTGGGAAATAATTATGTTTGTGATTGGGAAAAATTTAATTAGGGTTTTAGTGATTTATTTGTTATCCGATTTGCTATTTAAAAGTATAAGACTTGTTTTGTTAATTTCTGGAACAATGGGTCTGTTTAGACATGTTATTAATTTATTATATTCTGTATAAATAAGTGGAGGGGTATAAAAATGTCATATTGATATTATTTTGGATTAAAATGGTTTAATTACATATAATAAGTAATTAGAAAATTAATTAATTAAAATTAAAAGAAAAAGGGACTGAAATTTGAAGATTTATAAAAATTCTGAAAAGTGGAAGTTTGGTTAGTATTTAATGTATAACAGTATGCTTTTCATATTTGAATCAATAAGGGCTTGTTATGTAATTAATCGATTAATTAAAGATAATGTTTAATTAATTAATAAACCAAAAGGACTAAATATGTAAATTATGTAAAATTAAGGGTTTGACTTGTAAATACAGAAAATGGAAGGTATAATCTGAATAAAATGTGAAACTTTGATATTTACACTTTTAACCTTGAAAATTATTGATTTTGTATATTAAACCCTAAAATATGGAAAGTTGTCATATTTAACCCTAAACTTGTAAGGTCGACATGGTAAGTCCCTAAACTATTCAAAATACTTAATAGAATCTCAAATGATGAATATTACTAAAAATGGAAAGTTACTAAAAATGGAAAGTTACTAAAAATGGAAAGTTACTAAAAATGGAAAGTTACTAAAAATGGAAAGTTACTAAAAATAGAAAGTATAACTTAAATGAATGGTTTGTAATTCGAATTTATCATTTCTTTAGGTTCGGTCAAGAGGGAGTGATTTTGATATTCCTGTGGTGTTTTCTTTGGTTATTGCTTTGCTTCGGAATAAGGTACAGATATTCTGACCTTATCGTTAAGGTTTCTCATGACATATTCCTCTCTATCTTTGATTTCTTATGTGATTTGCTACATTTGCTCTGAGCCCTATTTATCTGTTCTCTTATATATTCCTTGTTATTTTGTTCCATTTGAACCCTGCTATGCACTTTGATAATTGAACCTTTGGCATTGAACCTTACTATGATTCCTTTGAAAGTATAACTTTTGATATTACTTTACTTTGTAACCCTTCAGTTTGAGAACCAAACACTATTTGTTTCCCCTAGCCATGAAGGTAACATGGCCGTGTCATTGATGCACCTTTGGCATGACTCATGTGTGCGGTGAGTAATTTCTCACACCGTCCCCCATTTGATATTATATGCGCATTTTGAAGATTATTAATGTGTTTAAGGGGCGTATGGATGCATCCCTAGATTGTTTTGTATTCGATGATTATGACAATATGAAATTTGGATATTTGGTGACTAAGTTTTGGGGTGGCAATCCACGACTTTCACATTTGGGAGCTCGCTCTCCAGTGTTTACTATGATATGATTTTGATGTGGCTTGGTAAATTTGGACTCGATTCGATTTTCTGATTCATCTTACCTTACACTATGAATTGACTTCTGATTTGTCTTGACCTTTATAATATTTATTCCTTTGAACAGTCTGTGATATCCTTTTGTACCTTATATCGTATCCTTTGATTTCTTATATCTTTTGCATTCGATGTATATATATCATTATTCACGATGGGCTTTGGTAAGCACAGGCCGTCCACTTTCTTTTCCTGACGGCAGGTATCTAAGCTAGATCTTGGGTTGCTTTCACGGCTATGAGTGCTGAGTGTGACTTACCCTTAGAGATCTTAGTTTTGATATATGAATTGTTTCTTTTCAAGACGTTCGTTATTTCGGTTATTTCGTTTGGATGTGTTTGTCCTTTAAGAACTTATGTACCTTAAGTCATGTTGACTTATTTTTCCTTTGGTTATTTATTTAAGACTTCCGCTGTTTATGCTTTTGTTATGATTATGTATGCCTTTGATGTCACACCATATTTGTAATACCTCTACCCTTTAGGATCGGGGCATTACAGCAAATAAGGGTTGCAACGAAACCAAAAAGACAGATCCCAAAAGGACATAGGTTTTCAATCAAAAAGACTACCACTATGCATGAGAAAACAACAAGTCCTAGATCTTATCTTAGGTGGCAACCAACGGGTAGAATTCTCAAGACTGTTTGTCTTAGATGGGTTCCAACAGGAAAGACATTCGCCTCTAGCACAACAAAGGTTGAAAGTGAACCCCTAAATGGTTCAAATGCAGATATCACTAACCAATGTGAAAGCAAACAAGCTCTTAATGTCAGTGCAGGTACTCTCTTAAGTACAGGTACATCGTTCAATCCTACAGAGGAAGGACTCAGAGTTTGGTTGCGAAAAAGAAAGATATCTCAGAAAACAGGCTTCAAAGGATTTTGATCTTATGAATCATCATGTGTCTGCTGAAATGAACACGTTCAGGCCCCGTTCCTCATGCACAAATTAACGTTTGAGACACAACAGTTCCAAGCCTGTCATCAATGTTCAACATGTTTCCTGCTTGAATAAATAACACTTCAGGCTCCCGTTCCCTCAATGTGGTGATAATGACGATTTTGAACACAGCTGTTCAAGCCTCGTTCTTCAATGTTTAAATGATTATTAAACAACGCAGTTTCAACCACGTTCTTCATCGAATGACTCTGATCCTAACCGTTCGAGAACTCTGAATACACGACCACAACAATGAAAATTCAAGTTCAAAGCTGTTCCAAAGTTGTTTCTCGTTAAAAGCAAACAAGACAGCTACATCACGACAAGAGTTGGAATTACTATTCCACCATCATATAGCAATGCTGAGGACAACAGGTACATAAATACAAAATTACAAAATCAGAAAATCAAAAAATTTCCAAAAAGATTCTTCTCGACATGTCTCTTGGAATCGATAACATTTACGTGCTTAGAAATGTCGATTAACATTGGCACGGGTATGTAAATGAAGTTGAGGCGAGAGTTGCAAATAGTTTCAAAACATGTCCATTTCTAATTTTTCTAATGCTTATTGCAAATGTCAAGTACATAACCCGAACTTTCAAATAGAAGTCAGGTTTATAACTTATCCTCACAACGAGAAAATTAACGTTTTCTCGGTCTGAGCTGTTCTTACACAAGACATTCAAATTTTTAGCTCAGAAAAAGGATAGGGGTAGCGTTTCAGTGCGCTTTACCCTTAGCGTTAGAGAGAAGTCCTCTAACATCGGTTTATTCAAAATTGAGTTAAACATAATTTTTCAGAATTCTCGATGACAATTCATTATTCTTTCCAAATTATGTGTTCACACTCCATCCCTCATAATGTTTCAAAACAACAATTTCTCAATTGGTCCTGATTTTGAGTGGGAGTTTTTCGAAAAACAAAGTTGTTTTAAGGTTCTTGGATACATCATCAACGACATATCTTATGTATTCAAAACATTATCACATTCAAGTGTTCCTAATCCCTTCATGCTGACCAAAAATTTTCTCCCACAATTGTTCAAGACATATTTTAATCACAAGGTATTTCAAAAACTAATGTTTATATTTAAAATAAAGGGAGAAAATGTAATTAAAATATTAACTATTCGACTCAATTGTCTAAAGAAAGGTTTTATGGATTCGATCTTATACCCAACACATCTTATTCACGAGCTGAATCTGAGTCAAAAGGTGTTAGGTTAGGAATCAATCCTATGATCAACACAGAACGGAGGATCGACTCCAAGGATAATCCAAAGTTAGAAAAAGCATTCTTAGGTAGGATTGGTAGACGAATGTATAAATAGGAAAAATGCGACTAAGATTGAGCTAACACTGGAACAATCACAACAAGGTGTTAGTAGATGACGTCTTGTTAAGCAATTGCAGGCGTTGAAGAATAAAACGAATGTATGAATAAAGGGTCTAAAGAAAGAAACCCTCCACACAACTAAATGCGAAACCGGTCAATCATATGCCTGTCAGAATCACAAGTGAATGTGACAATGAAAGATCGACATCATGGACCCAGTGATGCAATGCACAACCCTTCCCAGCCATTCGGGTTTCTCTTAACAGAAACTTGTCTCATTTGTCACGGAGATACACACGTTATCTATTGACATCTCACTCAAGATTGTATTTATTAGAATAGTAGCAATATGCCCAGCCTCCGAGTACTAAAACCAAAATGCACTAATCGAGTCTAGAGCCAAGAGATCAATAAAAAATCTCGTTAGGACACATTCCATTTCAAACACTTGTTGAACATCATCAGGTTCACAAGCTGTTATCAAGAGTCCTACGCAATATCATTGTGATATTTGCCAGAACATCCGAGTGATACTAATGTATTCACAATGAAGATGGAAATCCTGCTTGAGCCAGCATCAAACAAGCTCTTGGTAGGTGACTTGCGAGATTCTATATGAATCAAACTTGTGACAACTGGATATCGATTTGGTCCAGTAAATGAATTGACGGTTGATGAATTTTGATAAAAACATGACACTCTCGATGTGTTACAAAAACTCTTTAACGAGTGACACGTCGATTGATTTTCAAATCAATTTTCTCATTTATCACTAACGTAAACCTGCAGGTCAAACGGTGGTAACGACAACCTCAATCCCATTCAAATGCTCAATCTACGAAGACATACTATCTAGAAAGCTCAAGATTTAAAGACAAAGACTTCCGCAAACTCTGATTTGAAGCTTTCAAGATAATGCAAAAGTATGAGCATGTTGGTCAAAGACATAAGATCGCAAGATGGCATAGACGATAAAGACAATGACAAAGGCTCAAAGTCAAGATCGCAAAGCATGAAGGAACAAGCCTACAACATATAACGAAGACAAAGAGAACGCAGAACACTCTAGCTATAAATGAACAAAAGCAATCTCATGATCACATGAAGAAGTGTGCATCATTGAACTCACTTTGGGGGAGATTGTTACCATATTTAATTTATTGAGTCAAGAAAGGAAGCTCGTTCCCGTGTTCAAAGACCTCACTTCGGTGGAGATTGTTAGCCTCAATTTTATTGAGTCGAACAAGAAGACGTCACTCTACGATGGAGCTTCGTCTTTATTTATTTAACATTGTAATAAAATATATCGGGTAATCTGCCCTCTGCTAATTAATCTAATATTGTATATTTATTCGTGTTAATCCCAAGCAAAACCCGAGCCGGGTCCTAGTTAAATATCCCACGCGTTGGGTAGGAAATAAATAATATAAAGATATATTCCATATGAAAATATCTAAAGTCACACCAAATATCTAAATCTAACTTCTATCTTTTTTCTCGTCCACTCTCTCAACCGTCTCTCACCTCTCCTAACCTACACTCTTTTTCTAGTTTCTAGTTCCGATTTGTGTTGTGATTATATGAAGTGAAGTGTGAATCAGGTTCCTACACTTTCTCTTGAGCCAATGGCATTTTCTAGGATTGCCAACCTGTCATATGGAGTGTAGTAGGGTGCGGATGGATGGGAGTAATGGGTTTAGTAGTCTTTTTGCAGGTTTTGAGAGCAAGAAGACAAGGGAATAGTAGGTGGGGTTTTTGTTTTGGCGGGTAATTTTGGTTTAAGGGACAGGGGAGAATGTTTGGGAATATGGCAAAAGAGGTCCCTCATTTTTATATGTTTCGTTTCATAGGAAGTCCAAAGTGGTGGTATAGGTTTAGGGAGTTAAGAGGATTGGCCCTTGAAGTTATATTTCTGAATTGCAAACTCAGTCCTTGTGGTATAACGAAACCGTTGGGGACTTGACAATTATAGTCCCTTAACGTGTATTAAGGTATTACATGCATGGTCCTTGTGGGATATAACGATGGTCAAATGCAATTGGGCCTTATATAACAATTTGGGTCGTATGGGTTAAATTGGAATTTGGGCCCATATTAGTTATACAAAGGGCTTGGGCTTTTTAGTCTTCACATAATGACTTAATGGGCTTATCTGGCCCATTAGATGGGTACGGGAGGCCCATTAAGTATTTTCTTCGATATTGCTTTGACCGTTGACTGTGTTAGAGTTGACTTTTACTTTGACTTTTTGGTCTTTGGCTTCGATTTGACTTTGTATTTTCCACGCTTTTCCATTCCGTGCTCGGTTTTGTCGTTTTTGGCTTTGTTTTTCATCCTTTTGTCAGATATCCGTTTCCTGCACAATATAGATGAAAACATACAAATACAAGGTATTTTTGGGTACGTTTTTGGTCATTTAAGTTTGGTTTTAGTGGAAAAGGGTATGTGTAATTAATCACATACCAAAATCCCCCATACTAAACTATTGCGTGTCCTCACGTAATGCTACAAGTAAGCACTTAGAAAACTAAGAATCTCGATCCCCCTCGACTAATAACCTCAAAAAGTAGCTAAGCGTTCATCAAGGGGAATTAAAGAAATCAATAGCTTTGAAAAGCCCCGTTTTTACCATTTTTATTATTTACACTAACTACCACTAATATATTTGTATTTTTCTTTTTCTAACATGTTTGACTTTCGTTATTTTCATTTGGGATCATAGAACAAGACGCATTTCAATCCTAAAATGCCCCAAAAAGGATAAATTCATCGTTCCCGACTTTTCATTTATTCCAAACCAAGCTTAAAACAAAATCACCGCTAATTATGAGTTAAGATGCTAACACTACTCATATTTATAACTTGTGAACTTTTCACTCCCGACAATTATTATATATTAGGTAAATGTGCCATTTCGAATTTCAACCATGGATCAACGTTTTGCACAAATTCCATGCTTCACGTTCCACCCGAGAATAATGAGTTTGAAGGCGAGATCATCCCATGTAGCGACTTTCGTCTTGGCACATCCCAACCTTGCGGCTAAGTGACCAGGCTTTTGACACCCCACAGAGACTAGTATCGGGACTCATGGACCTTCGGTTTCAAAGACTCTTAGGTTTCCCGTATATACATAGCTTATTTAGAAAAACTTAAAATAAAATAGTCTTAGTTCAAAAGCATATTTAAATTTAAGAAAAAGAGATTTTCCCTATATTTATTAACTCATATTTACTACACTTAATGACGAATAATTCATTTTAAGGAAATCCTTAGACTTTTAAGAAGGCTGCAAGCATCGGTGTGAGCCCCACACACCGAACAAGATTCAGCCAAATTTTTATCAGTCTCGGATTATTATTCTTACTATGGGCTTTCTTTAGAAGGCTACAACATCGGTTGTGAGCCAGCAAGATGCATCAAACTTTTATCAGCCCACAGTTTATAATTATTACTCATTCATCATTTTTTTAAAGGCATATAATTACCAAGATATAGAGAAAATTTCGTTTTAGAGAATTTAAGTATAAATTTGAACTAAAATTATTGATATAGACTATACTTCAAAAATTGTTGATTTAAGTTTAATTTTCAAAAATAGCACATATTATTAGTCCGGTTAGAAGCTTATGGGAGAAAAAACCACAAATTACACACATGAGCTCTTAAGATTTCCAAATAATCCTTGTTTAGCATCTAACTCATACTTAACTCTATCATTTTTCGTTCTTCGCGATCCGCGAACGCTTAGTCTAAAAGTTAAGGAACAAGCTAGAGCTCAACACGCTCGATCGAGTCAAAATTTACTCTTATTCTACCCAGCAGGAAAGTCAAAATTATGACAAAATATTTATTTTATTTTTGAAAATTTTTAAATTTTTTCTTTTTTTTAGTATTTTTCAAAAATTCAAAAATTTTGGTGGTAAAAACCTGATTACGTGAAAATAACGACTACATGCATAATCAAATCGAAGATCCCCCCATACTAAGACTAAACATTGTCCTCAATGTTTTGAGAATGGTCTCTACATAAATCCTAAGCCGTTTATTAGGTATGCTTAAAGATAAACGTTAGTGGATAAGATTTGGATATCGGATTCCCAAAATGAAGCTGAGGATGTGAAGCTCTTGTGATCGTAGGACAAAAACCGCTAGCACGAGAGGCTTCAAAAATCTGAGACATCCTGTATAATACAACACAAAACACCAAACACGGAAAAGGAAAGGGCGAGCCTCCTCACACAACAAAAAACACTTATTCATTACTACATAACTACCACTACTACTACGATGATAATACTAGGATAAGCATGGGTTCCCACCCATGAAGCGCTTGTTTTAGGTCACTTAGCTTGACCTAATCCCCCATACTTGAGTTTGGTCGGGGAATAGAAAGTGGAGACACGGAACCATCCAAGACTCCGGATTTCCTTCTTGGTAAGGGAGTGCAATAAAAATCTCCATCGGGATTTCAAGAATTTTGGTGACTTTGAAAGCTTTAGTGCCCTGATGAGATAGTTCCAGGAGAAGAGAGGTATGAACTCTTTTAGAAGTTAGAATCCAAGGGTTGTAGACTTTTTCCTCATTTTCGGATGAAAACGAGAGTAAAGCTCCTAGCCCGGGAACTTCTTTGTGGAAAGGAAGTTCAAAAAGAGGAGGATTAAAATCTTAAAGAATTAAAGAAGCATTAGTGGTCTTCTTTACATTCTTATCCGGTGTTGCAAAGTTAGTGACTTCAAAGAGGTTCTCACGAATGAGTATACCCGGATTAAATACCTTGTCCTCGTTGTTGGTTGAAGACAAAGCCTCAACCTCGGAAAAATCCTCATAGAAAATCCAGTCACACTCAGGAAGGAAATCACTTGATCTAGGGGGATCAAGTTCATCAATCAAGATTTTAGAATATTTGATTTTCTATTCCTTGAAGTCAAATGGATCATCATAAGTATCATCATTAATGGTCTCATGATCAAAAAGATTATCATCATAATCATCCCATAATGGTAGGGATGAGTAATCAAGAGCATGTTCATCGGTGAACATCTCAGAGATAGTATCATCAAGATTGTCATCAAGAGAATTTTCATCAACCAAATCTTCAAGAATAGAATCCATATCCTTGATAGGATCATGGTTAAGCAAATACTCTATATCTCAAAGATCGGATTCGACATCAAAGGGAAGATCATCATTTCCTGGTGGAAATGTGATATGAGCGAGTTCATCGGCGAACTCCTCAAGAAAATAGTCGCTAGTCTCAGAAATATGGAGACTAGGTAAAGAAGAGGTGGTACTGCCACTTAAAGAATTATGAAGAAGAGGGAGAAGAGATGAAGGATTACTATTTCTCAGTGGAAATGAATCACTTACGAGATAAGCTTCAAATTCTTCCCAAATTAAATCACTTTCTTTGAGGGAGATAAGTGTAGGGGAAGAAGAAGAAGACTTGGTCTCGGGTTCCGAAATCGGAGTAGGATTGCCACTCGATTGATTATCATGATACGGAGGGAGATCTTTGGTTTTATCAAGATTTAGCAAGTTCTCAATAATATCTTCCTCTGGATCAAAGATATCATCATTAACTTTCGGTGAAGTTAAATTGGTATGAGTAAAGACAAGAGAAGTGGGATTTCCACTTGGATGATTTGTTGCAAACAAAACTTCACGAATTTCCTCATGTGAAACATTGTGATCATCAATCATGTTGATTGATTCTTGATGAGGTTCGTTTGAATAGCTTGAAGTGTCATTTCTCATGTTCAAGATTAGTCTTTCATTACTGTCACGGAGAATCATTTCTTCTCCATGAACGTCAATCAAAGCACGAGCGATCCGTAAGAATGGTCTTTCCAAAATGAGGGGGACACGCGGATCGCTTTCATAATCAACAATGACAAAATCAGCGGTGGGGGGGGACGGGGTGGGGGGGGGTGGGGGGGGGAAAGTGTGGGGGGGGGAAAGGGGGGGGGAAAGATAAAAAGGGGGGGGGGGGGACAGGGGGGGGTGAAAAAAAAAAGGGGGGGGGTGGGGGGGGGGGGGGGGGGGGGGGGGGGGGGAAAAAGGGGGTGGGGGGGGGAGGGGGTGGGGGGGGAAAAAAAAAAAAAATGTGAAAACTTTCCAACCGGAGAAAAAAAAAAAAAAAGGGGAAAAAGAAAAGGAAGGAAAACCAAAGACATCTCTTGTAATTCCTTCGAGTGCAAATATCACGGTTAGCAAGTTCAAGAGTCATGTTGGTTGAAATAAGCGTCGGTAATCCTACTCTATTCCACACCGAGAGTGGATCAAGTTTATTGCTAGCACCTAGATCGGCTTAGGGCCTTGCACTAGAGCTCAATACAATCACATGGAATGTAGTAAATGTTCCCAGGGTCACCTAGCTTCTCTTTAATCTTCTTTGGATACCGCTGATGAATTTTTCACTAACACGGATTTCAATTCAAAAAATCTCCTTGTTGGAAAGGAAAGACTTAAGCATCTTTTGATATTTTGGGATTAAAATCAATGCATCGGCAAGAGTGATATTGATATGAAGCTGTTTAAACATTTGCCAGAATTTGTGAATTTGAACATCATCCTTTTCTTTTTGTTTCTCTTGGTTCATTCTAGACGGATAAGGGATATTCGGGTGACGAGGATCCCTTGTATGAATCACAAAATTTCTTTGTTTAGCTTTTTGGACTAGAGGAGGTGGGACCTTAATGGTAAACTCATCATGTTCTGGGTCCGTGAAAGTCTCCTCAACACGTTCATCCTCCTTGGGATTTATGAATGGAGGAGGCATAGGAATGGAAGGTTCATTAAGAACAAGACCACTTTGAGTGGTAATGGCTTTCAATTCACCTTTTAGGTTAGCAACGGTGTTGCTAGGAAGAGATCCCGTACCCGATGAAGAAGCGGTATTCATTTTGATAAAGTTACCTAGCATACTTTCAAGCCTTTGATTCAAAGGTACCAAGTTTGTACATTTGAGTTTTGCATTGAATTGATCTGTTTTCAATAATCCTTATGTAGGTTGTTAATTCTGCGGTAAAGCAACCGGAGTTTGGTATTAGGGGCTTGATAATTTTGATCCAAATCCTGATAGATGCTTAGCACCCTGGAAAAACTAATTTCTACCCTGACTGTTATATGGTTGTTTCCTGGATTCGGTTTTGATCAGGCTGAACCTGGTTCTTTTGATTTTGATTGCTTCAGATTTAATTTGATTTACATAAAACTGGTGTGTCCGAGATAATTTTCGAAACTAATAGCTAACTCCTATTGCGGTTACGTATGAGAATGGAAGGTATTACCACCAATGATATTAGGCTCCCACCGCATATACCGTTCTGAAATTGCCAACAGTGCTGGACAATCATTAAAAGAAAAAGGACACCACAATTTTCGCAACAGGTTTTACAGAAATAACTTGTTGGTTGAGTTGAACATTCTTGTTAAGTTCCGTATTCATTCTCATTCCATCGTAAGCTAAGGTACCGGCTATTATCTTGATTAAAAGAGTGATCGAACTTGAAGACTCATTTCATATGAGAGCGGGAAGTATCCCAATCATTGGTATGGGCAGGACATATTCTCGATTACAGAATGCTTAGTACCTCTTCGGGGCGCCTTTTCATAAAGGTCCCTCCGGCAGCAACATTAATGGTATCACGATGCCTTAATGATAGCCCATTATTGAAGGTATCAATTTAGTCACGGGTAACATGTTTTGGTTTAAAGACAATGATCAATATATAGCCCTTATAACGTTTCCAACATCGTAAAACGACCACCGGTTTTTGACAGAATTCGTAATATCATTTCTCAACTTGGTCACCATAGAGGGTGGGAAGTATTTTCTGAGAAATATTTTTGCCATTTGGTCAAAGAGTTGATAGAATTCCTTGGCAAACGATCAAACCATTTTGGCGGCATCATCTTGCATGAGTCAGGAAGAGATGTAGACGAAGGGCGTTGTCGGAGACCCCATTCACTTTCATGCTTTGGGTGACATGCAAAAATTTGTCGAGATGCTTGTTGGCATCATCACTCGGTCCGCGAAATGGACACGAATTTTGAACTTGTTGAATCATGTCATTCTTACGGAGGTCGGGAACTGGTAAACCACCTCCTCCGGCGGGAGGTGGTCCGGCACCACCGGCTCCATTAGCGGCCATGTCAAAAGGTTCTTCAAAATTAAAAGGTTCAACAACTACCGGTGGGGCTTGTTGTTGAGGACGGTTTTGATTTCGAGATTGAGAGCGAGTGCGCATGCACTTAAACTATAAAAAGAAAATTTACACTAGTTTTTTTGGTTTTTCAACAATTTTTCACAATCTATTTTAATAACGGACAAGACACTTAAACCTAATAATCGACAAGCTTCTCGGTAACTCTTCGAAAAGAAAAACGCACAAAGGAGCGGAGGAATAGGAAAGCGCGAAGCTATTAAAAACCTTTTTCCTTTAGGGTCGTAGTTCCAAGGAACAACCCGCCTTATACCCCTCTTTGAGTTTGTTTATCTTTTAAAAGGTGAACCGTACCTCGCAAGTGACACAAAAGGTAAGTTTTTGATTCTTTGGTTCGGGAACTTATTAATGGATAATACTTCAGTTGAAAGTATTATATGTTGGTGTTCTTTTACCAACTTGATGATTTTTATTGATAATTAAGGACAATTTTTTTATATTTTTGATTTTTCTTGATTTTTCAAACACAATTGTCAACATCGAACGACAAACGCTTTACACTCCACCCCGCAGTGGCGCCAAAAAATTGATTTGTTTTTGTAACTAACTTTAAAAATAATAATAAATATATAATACTTATAAATATATAATAAGGATAATTATCAAGAAAATCAATGAAACCGGAAGTAGTATATGATGTTCCCGGGTCGTAGTCCCAACGAGGAGTGAATTGGAAAGTCGAGAGTCGGTTTGATATTTGATGTTTGAATGAAAAAAGATTTGGACTTGGTTTTTCTAATTAAAATGCAAAAACAATTAAGGAAAACCTAGGAACGAAAGCTAGAATGATTTAAACCTAAAACTTAGACGGGAAAGTAAAAACGCGAGTTAAAGAAAACTAAATTATCAAAAACTAAACCCTAAATGATTTTTTTAGGTTTTAATAATCCTAAATTACTAAATTAAAAGAAATATTAAAGAAAATCCTAAAACGAAAACGTTTAAAGTTAAAAAACGAAGAAAACGAGAACGGGGTACGAAACCCGTTCTTTAAAAAACTAAATTTTGCAAAAATAACCCTACGAAGACAAAAATAATTTTCCTAGATGCAAAATGATAAAAAAAAATATAAAAAAGAGTTATTTTTTTTGACTTTTTTATCATTTATTATGAATTAAAAACTGTTTTATAAAGAAAAAATAATTAAAAATAGCAAACAATTTTAGAAAAATCTCTAAAAATACAAGAAAGTAGCTTGAAGTGAGTAGACTCTAAGAAAAATAAGAGCTGGAATGGTGGCTTATAGAATAAGCCAGAATGAGCAGAAAAGTGCTTATTAGCTTAAAAGGAAAAAATGACAATAAAGATTAAATGGTGCAAAACATGAATGGATGAGCTATTGTAGCAATGTGGTTAATGTGTGTTTGTGGTGTGTTGTGTGTGCAAAGGGGGAGGTCTAGGGTTCGACCCTTGGCCTCTCCATTTTGTAAAAATTATTATTATTATTATTATTATTTTAACTTGTTAAACTAATAAAAATAAGCAATATTAAAAAAAGACGAATTTTATAAAATCTTAAAAATAAGCTACAATAAGCAAACAGAAAGTAGCAGAATGGCTTTTTTAAACTAATTCCTAAGTTAAGCTAAACTGATGGGCTCTAAAAGCTAAATACATCAATGAAAATAACAGAAAAGCTAAAACAGATAATCTAACCTACCTGATTAAGCAAATGCAAGACAGAATAAGCCAACAAAAGCCAGATTGATAAGCCAGAAAAAGCAAAAAGCTATAAGGGCACCAACTGCATACCAATAGGCCTAGGGACACACTTTGGGCTTATTTTTTTAAGCACCAAAAAGGACACTTAAGGGCTTAAGACTTGAACTAGCTTAAAGTATAGCTTATTGGCTATCTAAAACTGCAAAGATCATAAAGTTTGAATTTGAAATAAGCAAATAAAAAAAAGGCTGAAAAGGTGTTGTTTGCACCAGGGTATGTTTCTATCAGTTTAAAGGACAATAAGCAAACTCAAAAATAAGCTATAAAATAAGCTCTACATTAAAAACCAAGTTAAAAATAGAATTAGACACCATCAGGTGAGCTTATGTTCAAATTTTCACGAACTAAAACCAATTTTTAATATCTGATATATTGAATTGAAAAAGGGACTTTTCAACAAAAAATTGCTTAACCAAAAACTTGACAGAGTTGGAAAGACACAAGTAAAATGAAAGACACTTTAACTAATAACTTAAGACACTAAAATGAACTCAACACTAAGACTCAAATTGGATTAAAAAGACTTGCCAAATAAGCATTATGTAAACTGTTTTATCATGACAGTTTCAAAATAGCTTATAGAAAAAAAACTTAAACACGGCCCTTAAGACTTAGAAATCTTTTTAAAACTGATTAAAAACACTCAAAATTGCTTACCAAAGTTAACCAAACTGACCCAAATGTTTTTTATCCCAAAATGACCCGTTTGACCTACTATGCCAAACACCCCCTTAAGTGGTAAAAATCAAATTTAAAGGCTGAATAACAAAAATTTAAGCAAGGATTATGGAAAACAGATATTAAGCATTCAATATAGAGCACAAGTAAGCAAAAGAAACAACAAATAAGCAAGTAAGAAAATAAGCAGATTACAAGGCAATAAGGGCAGTTTCAAGAGAAAACACAAATAAATGGCAAATAAGCAACCAGGAAAAACAAGTAAGCATAAAATAGTAAGAATAAGCAAGAAAAGCAAGCAATAAGCAGAAAATAAGCCAATGAACAGTGAAAATAAGCAAAAATGGAAAAGAGAACTCACAAGAGGTCCAAGCTTTTTGGCAATGATATTAAGCTTTCAATAGCTTATTAACAAACCCTATAGCCTCCCATAAGGCACTAAACCCAAGCTTAAAGCCATCCATTATTGTTTTAACATCCAATATAAGCTGAAACCATAATCTTTCTGAATGAAACAATAGCCTTTTTAATAACTTTTGCAAAACCTTTAAAGATAAAACATTTGTAAAAGCTTAAAAAGATTAAGAGATAAGCTTGTAAACATAAATTTACAATTATTATATAAAACTTTAAAGGAGAACAGAAGTTGCAAGAAACTTAAACACTGAAATTTTTCCATTACATGGAAAAAATTAAAGGCTTTAAAATTCACTGACAGAATTTAGATAAATAATAACATTTAAAATTACAATTTAAAAAAAAAACTAAAACTACTTCTCCATACTCCCCTCTTCTTTATCTTCTTTTTTTCTTCATTTTATAGCTGAGGAGTTGTCTTCATTGTGTGTTTGTTGTGTTTTTGCTGTGAGGAAAAACCTAGTCTAATCTCAGCCCTTGATTTGCCTTTGAGCCCAAGTCATACAATCTACACCTTCGTTTCTTGTTGTTTTCCCTCAACCAATAGGTGTTTGTGGGATTGCCAAAGGGGTGCAAAGCCTAAGGGGTGAGGGGGTTTGAAGGAGAGTGACATTTTTGGCAGTTGCAAGGAGGTAGGGACAAAATTAATATTACTTATGGGGATGGCAGAAAAATGGGTGTCATACTCTGTTTAATTAAAGCAGGGGACGAGTTTGGGAATTTGGCAGAAAAGAAACCCCGCAAGTCGAATGTTTATGGTGCACACAAGTCCATTTGGTGGATTAACTTTTGGCAATTGGCAAAAGTAGCCCTTAATGGTGTTGTATGTGTTTACAGCATAAGTCCTTGTAGGATATATAACAGCCGTTAAAGGCATGTTAAGCTTTTGGGCCTTTTGGTTATTAAAGGGAATTTGGGTAAGGGTTTTGGGCCGGTTTGATTTACAAGGGGTTTATGGGCTTTTAAATTGACTTGGGCTTTATGTCTTCATGTAATGTTTAAATGGGCTGTCCCGGCCCATTAGATGGGTACGGGTTGGCCCATTAAGTTTTCTTCGGTTTCGGTTCCGTCTTTGACTTTGACTTTTGTCGGGGATGACTTTTCGGTTGACTTTGACTTTGACTTCGGCTTTGATTTGACTTTGTCTTTTTCACGCTTTTCCATTCCGTGCTCGGTTTTGTCGTTTTTGGCTTGATTTTTCGTCCTTTTCTCGGATATCCGTTTCCTGCACAATATAAGTGAAAACATACAAATACAAAGTATTTTTGGTATGATTTTTTGTCCTTTAAGTCAGATTTTGATGGAAAAAGGTATGTGTATTAAGCACATACCAGTTCCTCACCACGGAAAGCCTACATTCGGTCAATAAACCACTTATTTTTATCAACTATTTATTATATTTTCATCATATATATATATATATATATTTATATATATATATATATATATATATATATATATATATTATATATATATACACAGATTTAATATATATATATATATATATAATACACTTTTTATATAAAATTTTAAAATTTATGCGAGAAAACAGGTACTGATACAACGAGCAAAAGGTAGGGATAAGATCAATATCGAAAAAAATACCACCCATACTAAAACTAAACATTGTCCATAAATGTTCCTTGTCTAAGGCTTATAACCCCATACCTAAATAATTCAAAGAGAGTCAATGCATAATCCGAGCATAGAGAAAGTATCACAAAAATCTTAAGCCATTTATAAAGTATGCTAAAAGATAGATGTTAGTCGATAATAATCTTGGATATCGGATTTCCCCAAACTAATGGCAAGCAAAGGCTAGGAAGCTCGAGTGGACCAGGACAAAACACCGAACACGAGAATCTTCAAAAATTTTGGGTTAATCCTACAAACAATCACAAGCACAAACAACAAGAATTGGAAGAGTACAAGCCTCCTCACATCACATTAGAAATAAGAAAGAAGAAAGATGGATAAGCATGGGGTGCCTCCCACGAAGCGCTTTGTTTTTGGTAACCGATTCAGATAGCTTGACTCGATCCCTGATTTAGTTATCCATGAGGATGGAATAAGTGGAAGAGCAAACTTCCATTTGACTTTCAAATGCCACCGGCTCAAGAGAAGAAAAATGAAAAGCGGAGATACCAGGGTCAAAAATGGTATCCTCACTCCCGGAAGAGAGAGGAAGAAAAGAATCCATCGGATAGGTGAAATAAGGAAGAAAAATTTGAATAACATATGTAAAGGAAAAATAATGGCAATCCTCAACGGATAATTTCACATATGTTGGAGAAAAAGTTATCTCCCGAATCCTGTGGTTGAAAACTTATCCTTGTTCATAAAATCATCATTATCAGGTTTATCCTTTAAGCTTCTTGGGTCATGATCTAAAAACACCCCGGAAGGGAGATTAGGGATAGTGTCATCAATAAGCAAACTCTCAAGATAGATTATATCTCCCTCCGAATCATGATCACTGTTCTCAATATCCGTTCTTAATATCCATATCTAGAAAAGCATCGATTTCATCAATTACGCCTCCTGGGTCGAATCACTCATCCTTATTAGCATCGAAAAGAGGTGTGCCTAACAAAGCCGTCTCATCAAGGTTAGAAAAACAAGATTCGTTGCTTTTGATATCCTCTAATTCTTCATTAAAAAGAGGATTTACTTCACTAGAAATGTATTCGTCACCAAATTCGAAAAGAGGGTTTGAATAAATTTTCACATTATCTTTCGGAACGTCCTCATCGGGTAATGACTCGTCATCACTGGAGGTAAAATCGTCATTTTAATCGAAGAGAGGGTTCAAGAAAGTCACGAATTTTTCCTCTAAGAAGTCAAGAAGAGGAAAATCATCAATCGAAGATTTTATCATTTTAAGTTTCTCAAAATTAAGTTCTTTTGGAGGGAGAGGAGATGATGGATCATCATTTAAGAACTTCTCAAGTAGAAGAATATCTCCCTCCGGATCAAAGTCGTCATCACCAATTCCTGGTGGAAATGGTTCAAGAAGAGCGAGTTCATCGGCGAACTCCTCGAGAAGAGCATCACTAGTCTCAACCGGTGTGAGACTAGGAGAAGAAAAAGTGGTACTGCTACTTAATGGATTATGAGAAAGAGGGAGAGGAGATGAAGGATCATTATTTAATAACTCCTCAATTAAACGAAGATCTCCCTCCAGGTCAAAATCGGCATGATCAATTTCCGGTGAAATTGAATCATCTTTGAGATAAGCCTCGATCTCTTCCAAAATGAAGTCACTTCCCTCGAACGGAGTGAGGGAAAGAGAAGAGTCAGAAATAATAGGCTCAGAAGTCGGGGTGGGATTGCCACCCGTAGAATTATTAGAAAAACCAAGCACTTCTTGAGCATACTCCTCACAAGCAACGTCAATGACGTCAATTCGGTTTACCGACATATCATCATATGTAGAGGAGTATCTCGTAGTTTGATTGAGATTAAAAGTTACGGCTTCGTCATTAACCCGAAGGGTTATTTCTTCTCCATAAACATCAATTAAAGCACGATCGATCCTCAAAAAGGATCACCCGAGAATGAGGGGAACCCGAGGATCGACATCAAAATCAACAACAACAAAGTCGGTAGGAAAATGAAACTTCCCCACTTTGACGAAGACGTCTTGCGATTTCCTTAGAGCGAGTAATGGATCGATCCGCTTAAACTCAGAGCATCCGAGTGGGGGTAAGTTCGGGTAGGGAAAGGTTTTTCCATATGGAAAGAGGCATAAGATTTATGCTAGCGCCAAGATCGGCCAAGGCGTGACATACATCCATTCCTAGGAAATCACATGGTATAAGAAACTTGTCGGGATCTCCAAGCTTTTCGGGAAGTTTTTTAAGGAGCATCGCCGAACAATTCTCATTCAACGGTATCTTAGCTAATTCAAACAACTTGTCCTTATTTGTAAGCAAACGTTTAATCATATAGGCAAATTTTGGCATGAAAAGTAAAGCTTCCGCGAAGCTAATGTCGAAGTCCAAATCTTGAAAGATTTTAAAGAACTTCTCCATTTGATTCGTAGCTTTTTCATGGAGCTTTTGATCATTAAGTCTAGAAGGATATGGGATATTAGGCTTAGGTAAAGTCTTCGGAACATCAGGTTCAGGAATGGGAATGAGAATAACCGGAGGTTAGATGTGAGCGGTACTTCCTTGGAAATTAGTTTGCTCCTTATCCGTTGTCTCCTCAGTTTCTTGTTCCACTACCTTTTTTGGAGAAAGATTAGTAGGAATCGAGGGTCCCTTGTTAGCCTCAAAATATTGAGTCGAACATGAAGTTCATCCATTATGTATTTTAGTCTCGGTCATTTAATTAGTTAATGTTGTAATAGGAAAGTATCGGGAATCGGGCTTGATAGTTAATCTAATATTGTATATGTTTCGGGTTTAATCCCAAGCAAAACCCGAGCCCGGGTCCTAGTTAAATATCCCGCGCGTACCTTTAACGTGACGGGGTATATAAGCTTTTTCTTCTTTAGAAAAAGCTAGTTGTTTCATTTCTAAATATTTTCCCTTTCCAAAATTCTCTCATCTCTCTCTCTCTCTTCTTTCTCTCTCTAAAACAACTCACCTCCTTTCTCTTTTCTAGATCAAATTCATGTATGATATATATGTGATGGAGTGTTAACGGGATCCTACAATTGGTACCAGAGCTTCAAGGGTGGATTCGTGATTCATTGCTTATTTTGGTTGAAAAAAAATACCACGGCTCAAAGCTTATTTTGGGCTTACTTTGTTGGTTAATCTTGTGGTTATTCATGCTATAAATGCTAAGGAAGAAGTATTATTGCTCCTATAAGAGATTCATAAGCCTCAAGTTCAAAATCTAGCTTAAAAGATTCGAATTTATTTTGGTGTTCTTCGTGGAGAGTTGCCTAATTTTGGACGATTTTCAAAGAAATACGAGTTAAGGTGTGTTTAAATAACTGATATACACCACTTAGTATTGGCATGTTATAGCTTTAGATTCGTGGATAGAAAACTTATTTGAGTGATTTTGTCAAAATTCGACCTTGTTTACATCGAGGAGGGTTTGCTTATTTAAGTATTTGATCTCACGCGGTTGAAAAAGGTGAAAGGCGAGTTAAGAGGTACAAGCTATTGTTGTCAATAGGTTAACAGCCGCGTAGCCCTAAACGGCGAGTTGCTAAACGGCGAGTTGCTAAACGGCGAGTTGCTAAACGGCGAGTTACCAAGCAGCGGTTTGATTATTCTATTACACGGCGGTTTGCTTACACTAGCAGCGGTTTGATTAAAAAAAAAGTTGAGTAATATGTAATTTTTTATATAGCCTTTATAACTTATTTTTACATCAAATTCAAATTTTGGTAATAGCGTAATTTTTTTTTCGGTCGACACCTTTTTAGCGACACTTTTTTCGGGAAAAATTAAGTAAAATAAAAAAAATTTCTATAGCATTTTTAGCTTATTTTTACACCAAATTTAGATTTTGGTAATAGGGTAAAAATAATTTTTTTTCATAATCCAACTGCGACAAGTTCCAAACAAACAAAAACCAAACATCGAAATGACTTAAACGGCACAAATCATTCACAACAAACCAAACCATAACTACCAACCGCTTATCATTCACGGTTTTCTATTGAGTTTGTAAAATCTCGTTAAATCATTTACGGCTTTTAATCAAAGACGTCGTAAAAATCCCGTGAACCAGAATTTGCCAAACAAACCACAACAACATCAATCACATCATATCCACTTAAGATCCAACAACTTTCACACTTCATAGTTAAAAGCCATTCATTCATCATGTCTACTCCAGTCAGTACATCCTCAACAGATAGTCAAATGCATAATAATATCATGGCAGCTGGTTCGAAAGATCGTCCACCAATGCTTGGACCAGGAAGATATTCACAGTGGAGATCACGTTTTCTACGGTACATTGACACAAAAAATAATGGTGAGGGACTGAAAAAATGCATACTAAATGGTCCCTACGTGCCTACAATGAACTTATTCAAGCTGTTCAGAAGCTGAAGTCGTCCTGCAGTCAACAAACATACAGCAATTGAAAATATATTGAGACAGACTCCAAGAACATAGAACACGTTTCAGTCTGAAAAGGAAGCAAATTTTCTGTGCTTTAACTGGTATTGGATTTGAAATCGTATTCAACTGTTGATTTATGGCCACACAGCATAATGAAATGTGAACCATTGAAAGGCTTACAACAGAGGTGAATCGTTGAACGTACAAGAATGTAAAAACCAACTCTGTTCTGGGATTTGGGAAGTTTTACTTCTCGAGATGGAGATCCATGGAGTCGTATTACTCACGGTTTACAAATTGATGAATAGTTGACAAGACAACTTTCAAGTTTACACTAATGCAAGGAATGTTCACTTTCTTCCAACAGCTTCAACCAAATGTCAAGATTTGTGACGATTGCAACAATCAGAAAAATAGACACGTCTCATTACACAGACGTTTTGACATTCTGAAGCTTTCAACTGGAGGTTTATGAAATCCGTGCTGAGAGAATAGCCAAAAGTGCAAATCCATTAGCACTTCTTGTGGCTGCTCAACCATATTCAGATAATTACTATCAAGCACCAAAACCTTAAAGATCAAATGCAACATCATCTTCCACAAGACCAAGTGCATCTACCAGACACAAAGGCCAAAGATCGCCAAAACCATTACACCTCAATCTGAGTCTGTCTCTGAAGAAGTTACAGTGAATCGTGAACACAGCTCAATGGGACAAGGAAATTCAAAGAATTTGGCACTCCTTGCAAGTATTTCAAGAAAGCTCTAACAAACCTACCACAACAACCTTCGAACTTATTCAAACTCCGGGCACAAGACTGAAGATACCACCACCAAGGTATAACAATGACAATCAAGTCAAGGCAGTTTGGAATCAGAGGACAATGACAGTTGCTGGGGCTAGGGAAACAGTAAGGCAGTCAGGTATGCAACAAACTGGGATACAGTTGGGATACAGTGCTTTAACTGCAAGGGATTTGGACACTATGCCAGGGAATGCAGGAAGCCAAAGCGGGTTAAAGACTACGCGTATCACAAGGAGAAGATGATGATGTGCAAACAAGCTGAACAAGGTGTTCCACTTCAAGCTGAGCAAGCTGATTGGCTAGAAGACACGGATGAAGAGATTGATGAACAAGAATTGGAAGCACATTACAGTTACATGGCAAAGATTCAGGAGGTCTCACCTGCGGAATCAAGTTCTACTGATACGCCATTGGAACAGGTACAAAACCATGATGAAAATGATGTGTTTGCCAATGTGAGACGACATTCTGAGCAACCTGAATCCATTAACGACACATATGTTTTGGAGAAGGATGATAGCAATGTCATTCCTGATTCATCAAATATATGTACTAATGATAATCAGGTTGATCAAAATGCGGCTGAATGTGTTGATGAGCGTGCTGCGCTTGCTAATTTAATTGCAAATTTAACTCTTGATACTGAGGAAAACAAAACGATTTTAAAGCAATTAAAGAAAGCAAACGCATCATTGACTCAAGAACTGAAGGAGTGCAAAACTAACCTTGATGAGTCTAGTAGGGCTCTGGGGGAGGCTACTAGCAGTCGGGATAGTTCTCTGATTGCACTTCAGACCAAACAGACTGAGCTTGAGAAGTACACGGCCCTTAATGACCTAACGAGTGATTATAAAATACTTCAAACAAAGTTAAATGAAACTCTAGGACTATTAGCTCTTAAAGACATTGACATAAAAGAGGGTTTAAAAACTAAAACCTATGAAATTTCAGTTGTCAATCAGAAACACGATGAGCTAGTCAAAAAGAGTCTGTTAAATAGGTCACAATTTGAAGGTCAACTCAAAGAGAAAACTAAGGTTATTTCGGATTTAAAGGTTAAGGAAGGAAAAGACATTGACACAATGATTGAAATGGACAAACAAATAAAGTTTTTAAATGAAATTCTTTATAAACGCAATCAGTCAATTCAGACCATTCAGTATAATGGTAGATCAACCTTTGCTAATCCAAAGTACCTCAAGATGGCTCAATCTGATAAGCCTCGTTTGTATGAGATCCCATATGACACTTCTGATCCTGCAAACAGATCTTGCCCCGATGGGGAAGAGACAGTGACTCTTGAAAAGGAGAGTAGATCCAAATTGGATAAAGACACAGTGAAACCATATAATTACCAAATATCAAATAGTCGTTTATGATAAAATTTCAAACACCATCCATAACCATCTTGATTGTTGAACGCGATAAAGAAGGTAGGTAAGGACAATGTGGAGAAAAACGTTTGTGAAGGACAATGCCATACATTGCTAAAAACCTGGCATTTTACCCATGTCTAAATCCATGAGTAAAAGATAGACTACTCTTACGAAATGAAAACAAACTTCAATCAGTTTTAGAACATTTTTGTCAACATATCTTGGTCTAATACATACTGTAGTGGCATTTTCCAACCCCAACTGCTAAGAGTATTGTTGTTTTGATCAAAATTCTTGTTTATGCCTATTTCTGATCATTACTTTCTACTGAACAGTCATTTGTTTTGTTAATGAACTAAAATGGAAATGAATGACGATTTTGGAGTAGTTAATTCCCTTGAAAAGGATGTGCTTGATGGAACTTGAATCTGAAAAGGCTGATTTTTCAAACATTTATGATCTACTTCTCGAAGAGTGTGTGTCTAAAGATGTTACATGTTCGTATTTGCATTCTCTGTCTGATTTAAATGCTAATACTGAATTGCAATGCTTATATCTTCATAAAGTCAAAGAATGTGAATGTCTTGCACTAAAGCTTTCGAAACAAACTGAATCTGTTAACAAAGAAGTTCATAATAATTTGTTAAAAAGTTTTTCTAAACTTGAAAAACACTCGATTTCTCTTGAACTTGCTTTACAACAATGTAAAGAACAAATGAAAAACAACTCAGTTTGCAAAGAAAACGGATCTAATGTATTTCGAAAAGAACGTGAACAATATCATGAAATACAAGATTTGAAAGCTCAAATGCAAGACAAGAACATAGCCATAAGTGAGTTAAAGAAACTCATCGAGAACTGCAAGGGAAAGTCTGTGGAAAACTAATGTTTAATAAACCATCTGTTGTTCGACATCCAAATGCTTCAACAAATTCCAAATCATCAGTTTTAGGAAAACAGACTTCCTTTTTCAAATTTCCTGAAAATGATGAAGTTTCAAACGAAACAGTCGGTTAATAAAACTAATGTGTCGGATGGTTTGTTTAAACAAGTCACTCAACAGAATTTGCCTCAGATTAGAAAACAAGCAGTTCGAAACACCAATGTGATTGCACCTGGCCCCTTTAGGAATTGCCCAAAGCATGTGTCACATCAGTCACCAAGGGAAAAAGTAGGCTCAAATGACATGGTTCATAACTACTACCTAGAGAAAGCTAAGAAAAGTGCACAACTTCAGAAAGACAAAGAAGTGAATGGAAAACCTAGTATGATTGATCCTGCTAGATTACCCAACACTGCTAATGGTTGCAAACCAAAACCTAGGAATTGGCAAGCATCAATGAGTAGTCGGGTTTCAAACAAAGATGTTCACTTAGGAGAACATAGGAAACAAAAGCCTTTCTTGAAGTTCAAAGACTTGCAATGTCCAACATGCAAAAAGTGCCTTTACAGTGCAAATCATGATGAATGCGTCTTAGAATACCTCTCAAAGTTAAATCCTCGTGCTTCTGCACAGAATAAGGATGCAAAATCCCATAAGACAACAAAGAGATATATGCCCGTAGAAAAGTCAAGTGCATCTAAGAAACCAAAAAGTCAGATCCCAACAGGACATAGGTTCTCAAACAAAAAGACTACCACTGTCCCTGAGAAAACAATGACTCCTAGATCTTGTCTTAGCTGGAAACCGACGGGTAGAATTCTCAAGACTGTTTGTCTTAGGTGGGTTCCTACAGGAAAGATATTCGCCTTTAGCACAAATAAGGTTGACAATGAACCCCCAAATGGTTCAATAGTAGATATCCCTCATATTCATGCATGCAAACAAACTCTGGGTTTAAGTGCAGGTACGTCATTCAATGGTCAAAAGCAACAAAGAATTGACATAACTGCAGATGCACTATACAATGAAAAGCAGGAAAATCTCAGAGTATGGTTGCTGAAATTTTTGATATCTAAGAAACCAGTGCCAGAATGGTTTCACAAAAGATGAAATGTTCAAATGACGTTTGAACACAGCAGTTCAAGCCTCGGTCATCAATGTCTGATGGCGTCTGCTGAAAATAACACTTCAGGCCCCGTTCCTCAATGTTCAAAAGACGTTTGATCGCAACAGATCAAGCCTCAGTCTTCATGGCAATGACTTCTGATCATAACCGTTCAGAACTCGGAATTCAAGACCACAACAATGAACAGTCAAGTTCAAAGCTGGTTCCAAAAGTTGTTCCTTAAGCAAACAAGACAGCTACATCACGACAAGAGTTGGAATTACTATTCCACTTACATAGCAAGGTTGAGTGACAACAATGTATATATATACAATTAAAAATCGGAAAAATAGAAATAATTTCCAAAAAGAATCTTCTCGACATGTCTCTTGGAATCGATAACATTTACGTGCTTAGAAATGTCGATTAACATTGACACGGGTGTGTAAATGAAGTTCGAGCGAGAGTTGCAAATAATTTCAAAACATGTCATTTCTAATTTTCTTGATGGCTTATGTGCAAATGTCAGTACATAAACCTAGACTCATATAAAGGGAAGGTTATAGCTTATCTCACAACTGGAGAAAATTAACGGTTCTCGGTCTTGAGATGTTCTTTCAAGACATAATGTTTGTTTTTTTAGTCAAAAGAAAAAGGAAAGTGTACGTTTATAGTGCGCTTACCTTAACGTTAGAAGAGAAAGTCCTCATAACATCTGGTTTTTCAAAAAGTCGAACCCCTCACAATTTTTTCCAAGAATTTCTCGATGACAATTCATAATCTATTCAATAATTGTGTGGGTTCAACACATCCAACCCTCAATGTTTCAAACGGACAACAAATTTTAATTGGTACTATTTTTGAGGGGGAGTTTTAGGAAAACAAAGTTTTTAATGTTCTTGGATACATCATCAACGGGGACCCATCTATGTATTAAAAAACATTATCAAAATGTTCCAACCCATTCATGCTGCCCATATTTTTCTCCCACTGATTTTTCAAGACATATTTTAACGACAAGGTATTTCAAAACTAAGTGTTTATTATTTAAAATAAGGGAGAATAATGGTATTTTAAAATATGATCTAATCGACTCAATGTGACTGAAGTAAGAAATGTTTTATGTTTTGATCTTATACCCAACCAACATCTTAATTTTACGCGATTCTGAAGTCATAAGGCGGTTATGTTAGGAATCTATCCTATGATCAACAGAAACTGGAGGGATCTACCCAAGGATATCCAAGTTAGGAAAATAGCAGTCTTGGTATGTTTTGGAGATTAATGTAATTGGGAATAATGCCGACTAAGAATTGAGCTAACACTGAACAATCACAACCAAAGGTGTTAGTAATGAGTCTTGGTAAGAATTGAAGAATTAAAAAGAAATGTATGGATAAAGGGTCTAAAGAAAGAAGCCCTCCACACAACTTAAGGCAGAAACCGGGTCAATACATATGCTGTCAGAATCACAAGTTGATTGCTGACATTGAAAATGACATCATGGACCCAGTGATGCAATGCACAACCCTTCTCAGCCATTCGGGTTTCTCTTAACAGAAACTTGTCTCATTTGTCACGGAGATACACACGTTATCTATTGACATCTCACTCCGAGATTGTTGATATTGAATAGGTGGCAATATGCTCCGTCTCCGGTATAAAAAACCAAAAATGCAATGATCGTGCTAGAGCCAGAGATTTCTCAATCAAAAATCTCGTTGGACACTTCCATTTCAAACACTGTTAATCATCATCAGTTCACAAGCTGTTATCAAGAGTCCTACGCAATATCATTGTGATATTTGCCAGAACATTCAGAGTGATACTCTTTAGTATTCACAATGACGAATGGAAATCCTTCCAGTGTCATCATCAAATAGCACTGCGGTAGGTGACTTGCGAGATTCTATATGAATCAAACTTGTGACAACTGGATATCGATTTGGTCCAGTAAATGAATTGACGGTTGATGAATTTTGATAAAAACATGACACTCGTGTTGTGTTACAAAAACCTCTTTAACCGATCGTGACACGTTCGATGGATTTCAAATCAATTTTCTCGTTTATCACTAACGTAAACCACTGCAGGTCAAACGGTGAGTAACGGCAACTCAATCCACATTCAAATGCTCAATCTGAAGGCATACCTATCTTGAAAGCCTCAAGATTTAAAAGACAAAGGACTTCCGCTAACTCTGATTTAAAAGGCATTCCAAGATAATGCCAAAAGTATGAGCATGTTGGTTCAAAGAGCCAAAGATCGCAGATGGCAATACAGTCGATAAAGGGTCAATGACAAAGGACTCCAAAGTACAAGATGAAAGCATGAAGGAACAAGATTACAACGAAGACAAAGACCAAGAACACTCGAGCTTAAACGACAAAAGCAATCTCACTGATCTCATGAAGGAGTGTCATCAATGAACTCACTTCGGGGGAGATTGTTAGCCTCAATTTTATTGAGTCAATAAAGGAAGCTCGTTTCCGTGTTCAAGACCTCACTTCGGGGGAGATTGTTAGCCTCAATTTATTGAGTCGAACAAGGAAGTTCGGTCACTCTACGATGGAGCTTCGGTCTTTAATTAGTTAACGTTGTAATAGGAAAGTATCGGGAATCGGGCTCGATAGATAATCTAATATTGTATATGTTTCGGGTTTAATCCCAAGCAAAACCCGAGCCCGGGTCCTAGTTAAATATCCCGCGCGTCACTTTTACGTGTCGGGGTATATAAGCTTTTTCTTCTTTAGAAAAAGAAAGTTGTTCAGTTGTTCAAAATATCTAATAATTCTTTTCACTTTCTCTCTCATTTTCTCTCTCCTCTTTCTCTCTCTAAACAACTCAATCTTCCTCATTTCTAGTTCCGATTTCGTGTTTGATTCTATGAAGTGAAGTGTTACGGGATCCTACAATTTGTTTACACCCTTTATCCATACATTTCTTTTTAATTCTTCAACGCCTTCAATGCTTACCAAGACGTCATTACTAACACCTTGTTGTGATTGTTCCAGTGTTAACTTAATCTTAGTCGGCATTATTCCCATATACATTCATCTCCAATCATACCTAAGGACTGCTATTTCTAACTTTGGATTATCCTTGGGTAGATCCTCCGGTTCTGGTTGGATCATAGGATTGATTCCTAACCTAACCACCTTATGACTTCAGATTCGTCGTGAAATTAAGATGTTGTTGGGTATAAGATCGAACCATAAAACCTTTTCTTCGGCACCTTGAGTTGAATAGATCATATTTTAATTATATTTTCTCCCTTTATTTTAAATAATAAACACTTAGTTTTTGAAAGACCTTGTGATTAAAATATGTCTTGAAAAATCTGTGGGAGAAAATATTATCATGACGTCTTGGTAAGCATTGAAGGCGTTGAAGAATTAAAAAGAAATGTATGGATAAAGGGTGTAAACAAATTGTAGGATCCCGTAACACTTTACTTCATAGAATCAAACACGAAATCGGAACTAGAAATGAGGAAGATTGAGTTGTTTAGAGAGAGAAAGAGGAGAGAGAAAATGAGAGAGAAAGTGAAAAGAATTATTAGATATTTTGAACAACTGAACAACTTTCTTTTTCTAAAGAAGAAAAAGCTTATATACCCCGACACGTAAAAGTGACGCGCGAGATATTTAACTAGGACCCGGGCTCGGGTTTTGCTTGGGATTAAACCCGAAACATATACAATATTAGATTAACTATCGAGCCCGATTCCCGATATTATCCTATTACAACATTAACTAATTAAAGACCGAAGCTCCATTGTAGAGTGACCGAACTTCCTTGTTCGACTCAATAAATTGAGGCTAACAATCTCCCCCGAAGTGAGGTCTTGAACACGGGAACGAGCTTCCTTTATTGACTCAATAAAATTGAGGCTAACAGAATAGTAATGAAATTAACCGGATGGTGGCTCGGGACACTCTGTAGGGGCTGCAGTTGCGATTCTGCGAACAAGAGTGGAAGTTGTTCAGGTAATGATACAAATTTACGAAAACCCCTCCATTTTTCAAGATAAATTTCTCAGTTATGATTGTTTTAACTTATTCACGGTTTACAAAATAATATGAAATCAGGAACCTATTTACCAGTGGATTGAAGGGAGATCATTAGAAGCAGAGGCAAAGTTACGTGTTGTTGATGCCAACATTACTGAGGGCAGCGGGAAGACATCAGAGATTATAAGAAAATTATATGAGATCGAGGAAAATAGATCACTTATGAGAGAGCACTTTGAGGTTAATTTTTTTACCTTCGCTTAATTTTTTCAAAATGTATCAAATTTGACTGTATGACTAATCTATGTTCTTTTGCAGGAAGCTGATATATTAGCAAGAACTTTGAGGTTGGAAATTACTAAATCTAAAGAGAAGCTTAACACAAGAGAACAAGTAAGTATTACATGAGAGCATGTTCAACCACCCACCTTCACGACACTTTTGCAGACAACAAAAATTAGTAGAGAAGCAAAAATTTCGTTACAGTTACATCTATTCCAGCTTACTCAAGCATGTATGGATGGTGGCTTACTTGGATCGCTCTTAGTTGATAAAATGAGACAACAGGTTATTAGTTAATATCTCAAATAATGTTTTGCAAACTTTGACCATATAACCATGTAATTTTTTTATTAATACTCTTCATTGTAGAACATGATTGGTTGGACTTGTCACTCAACCATGCATAACCATCTTTATTGTTTGTTGTTAGATCAAAGTATATTTTGTAATCCAAATGAGCTTTCTCTGTAAGAGCATATCTATATTTTTACTAATTTTAATGCAATTCATTTATAAACATCTCCTTATCATGTATTAATATTTTAAATCACTTATGAATATGATGATTAATTGATCATCTCCCTGCAATGTATTTATATTTTAAATCACTTTTGTTGCTCACTTTTGCAAGGTGCCCAGCGTTGCCTGCCTTAATGCTCGGTTGGCCTATTTTCACGAAAAGAAAAAAAAGACCAGCCATGAATCCATATTCATATTTGGCTCCAATTTTCCAAATACAAAGACTAACCTCCTTAAACTATAATAGCAAAAACAACGGTTTGCGTATACCATGCATATGAAGACAGTCAACTCCACAATAACATGCTCCAGTACACATGAAAGGTCTAAGTGAAGCAGAGAAGCGGCTATGTTCGCAAAAGCCTAAAAATCAATTTAAGGGTAAGCATTTAAAGTGCATCAAACTGGTATTTCAACATACCATAAACAAAGTCGGCTTTTGAATATTCGGTAAAGAATTGTTTATTAAGAAATGGTAGTGGCATAGAACAGATATTCCGATAGTGCAATACCTTTTACACTTTAGCTTAACCAATCATCTCCATTTAAAAATGGTTTAAAAATAGTTCTAAGATCCATTCTGACCGTAGTAACAAACCTTCTTAACTTACTGCAGGATAATTAAAGCAGCAATTAAAAGGACAACAACTATAAAAAATGCAACTTGAATCTGCTAAGGCTCTACTTGGATAAAAACTGAGCGATTTAACATGAGTAGGATTAATGATATTTCTATTTACCAACCTACATTGCAGTAAAGCGGGTTATCTCATCCCTATTTAGTCCACAATAACAAAAAGGCATGCAACTAAGTCTGCCGTAAGGTGATCACCAAAAGTAGAAACCACAAAAGAAATAACACATTCATTAACTTCCTGGAGAAGTAGTACAGTTAGACAAAGCAACCTCTCCACATAGGAAGTTCATAGTGAAAAACTAACATGGTCTTGATCTTCATTAGTCAAACGTGACATAATGGCATTGTATAATAGACGGATATAAGGTTTAAAATCAAAATCAGAAACCTGAACGGAACCAAGTATAATTTCAGGGATAAAAATTAAATAAATAAAAGACGTGTCAGAAAAAAATGGATAGGAGTGGATAAAACCTTAATGTTTGAGCTGCCATGAATAAGCCATAAAGTTCTTATCATACACATTTTAGCATCTGATGAAGAAGGAAATGCAGAATGTGATCGGAAATTGTACTTTGTGGATTTGGGAGGTACTAAGATCATATATATTATAATACATGTCTGTAGTGGTTATTTCGCTTGATGCCCACTGTTTGTTCATGTTTTGATCTGTCAAAGAAACAGCTAGAAAAAAATGCAAGACAACTACTACTAAATTTACTAAATGTTGCTGCCGTTAAAAGCTTTCAAGGTTCATGCAAAGGTATGCAATCTTTTTTGCTATTTATCGTTTCGTCTCTTTTCAAAATAATAGTGATGGTGAAAATCTGTACCTCCAATTAATCAAGATCGGAGACAGGCCGAAATTCAGTTTTCCACCTTCCTTATATAAGGCATTAACATATTAGGATATATAAAATTCTGCAAAGCTTTGTTTGTTTTCGTATACATTTTTGCAAAGCTCTAATTGTTTGCTCAACTTATTTATTCTCTAAATGGTGTTTGTATATACTATTTTACTCATTCTTAAAAGATCAAGTATAATCTCACTAACAATCGATAATCTAAAACAAAGTCTATTATGTGTGAAAATTTGAACAATGAACATATAATTTGATCTTGCGGATACATTAATAAATTATAGTTTCTCATATCGAACGAACATTCATTTCTATTCATTGTTAACGCATTCAATAAATATTTCTTTTTTTATTATTGATTCACCTTTACTTAATTTTTTGTAAATATTCACAAAACAAGCCCATTTATCAAAGGCCTGTTTTATTTAATAAACTATATGTCGTTGTCTCAAGGATCAAGAACAGTAAGGGTTGGAAGATTTGTGATAGAGATGGTAAATACACAAATTCAACGACAAACGTTGGGTATAAACTAACTTTATTTCGCATTTGAACTAAAAGCGTAATGACAGATACTTTATTAAGTTTTATTTCCTCATATCGAATTACCATTTATTTATTTTTGTTCTTTATTCCTTCTATAAATATTTTACGATTATCGTAATTGATTAATCGTTATTTTCTTTATTCCTTGGATACTCACAAGGCAAGCCCGCCCATCGGGCGGGCTTTGCAACTAGTATATATATATATATATATATATATATATATATATGGTGAAATAATGCTTAAAATGGAAGAACACACTTTATATAAGTGTTAATTAATTTATATGTTTAGTTTATAAATTAATTTGTGTTGAAAGTTTTATTTATAAAGTTTATGTACAAATATCATGAGGACACTTTATCATGGACAATCATTAGAGACACTAATTAGGGGACTCATGATATATCAAATTTGTGTTACTACATAAACTAGAGGACTTGAAGCAAATTTATATGAGTTAAAAACTTATAAAAACAACTTTATAACATTATAAAATAATTAAAACCTACTGTTGGAATTCTAAAAATAAAGTACTTATTTTCTATTTCATTTAATTAGTACATATTACAAGGATCGTAAGCATATAAAGAACTCGAAAAATCAAGCTATAACGAAGAAGTTACGACATTTGCAAGTTTATGATAATTAAATATATAAAAGTGTTTTTATAAAACTTATTTTATAAAAACCCTTACTGTTTCAGGTCTGGTAAAATAAGGGAAATATTTTATAGTGATAGTACTTGTCATGAGGATTCCAAGCATATAAGAAACTGGAAAAACAAAATTAAAACGAATAAGTTACGAGTTTTGCAAGATTTAAGTTTATAAAAACATTTTTATAAACTATTTTGACATTTATGAGTTGACCTAGATTTTTATAAATTCAGAAAGCATTTTATTTAAATAGTTTATTTTGTCACGATTCCATACATATAAAGAACAAGCAAAACGGAATTAAAATGAATGGGTTATGCTTTTGCGAGTTTTATATAATCAATTATATAAAAGTAGTTTTATAAAATTTACAGAAACAGTAAAAGTTACTGTTCATCAGTAGCTAAAATATTATAAATATAATATTTTGATAGATTTATTTAAGACGAAACCATGGAGATAAGAAACGTATAAAACGAAGTTAAAACAATAAAGATATGAGGTTTATAAAACCTTGTGCTCTATTTTTACTTTTATACATTATTTTATAAAACAATTAAACTAATTATATAATATCATTATATAATTCAATTAAAATATTAAATCCTTATTTTTAACCAAATAATACATTGTTGGACAAAAATATTTTTTTCATTTTACGGATCAAGATATACATATACCGTTATTTGACAAAGTACGATTTAATTGTTATTTCAACAATTTAAATTAAACAAAAGCTATTAGGTGGTGGTGTAACTATATAATTGCGATGTTGTATTATATTAAATATATTATACTTATATGACCTATAATTAATTAGGCTGCATTCGGATTTCTCGAGACGATTTACTTATTTGATTTAGATCATCAAACCATTCACTTGAGGTGAGTTCATAGCCCTGCTTTTTATACAATTACAATGATTTACAACTTTGGGGTGAGAAACATGCATTGTTTTACAATTGGACGCAAGTACACTTTAAACAAAATTATGAGTTTGCCTAAGTAACTATAACCTATTATTGCCCATGAATCATGAACTGTTAATTACTGGATTATAAGCGCGAGTGTTATGAATAGATCTATTTGGGATTGACATCCCCGTTCGAGTGAGTAGCACTCACTGTGCCAGTTTGCCAGAGAACAAATGTATACCATGTCAGAACAATTTTGATGTTGCAGGTTGACATCTACACGGGCAAATTATTTGCATTAATTTGCATACATATATGCCGAGCCTTAGTGTCATGAGCTTAGTGCATTTCGTAATCACTTTTATGATATTGTATTCGTTACTTGTCATACACTTAGAAATCTTGCAGTCCTACTTTATACTTACTTAAACTTGTGAATTCCCCAACTTTATGTTGACGTTTTAATGCATGTTTTTCTCAGGTCAATAAGGTACGAGAAACAAGGATACATTGGTGGTCACCATTTTAGAGTCATTACATTAAAGATTTTGGTGCATTACATTTGGGAATAACTGTTATGTCTTAAAATCTTTACAATTTCATGGATGAACAATTTAAGCTTCGGGCTTTTGTAACAAACAAGTTTATTAAATCCAATGTATCATTTTTAAACGACTCATTTAGAGGTCGTTCTCATATCTTGTGCTATTGATCTATGAAGTAACAATCTCAGACCCATATTCTGCTGTGACCTATTTTGGGGGTGTTATAGATTGGTATCTAGAGCCAAGGTTATAGAGAACCAGGTTGTTGGGATTCTTGATTTGATGAGACAAAGTGAATAAAAGAATGAAACAAAAGGACTTAAATGCAAAAGAAGAATTCTTCAAAAGATGGAAGATTTTGAAGATTTCAGAAGATCTCCTTAAGAAGATAAAGATACAGAAGATAATATTATATGTTAGGAAGATATTATTTGTTCTTATCTTTTGCAATTTGTTCTTATTCTTTGTAAACCTAGATATCTCTAGTATATAAAGAGATATCATGCATATGGTTTAGGTATCCAGAAAACATAGAACTCTCCCAATGAGAGTCTAGAAAAACATGTGGTGTACACGTTTAATTAGTAGTTAGATTAATAGTTAGTTAGTTAGTAGCTCCAATGTATAGAATTGGGGCAAGGTGGAAACGTATGAGAATAAAAACCTTGTTTGATAATATACTATTCTTTATATTCTGCTGCATATTTATATTATCTGTAAAACATATCCTAGATGGGCTTAAATGGTCTTCACAATTGTAAACATAAAGCCAACAATCTTCCCCTATTTGATGATGACAAAACAAACAAATTCGTGTACGAACTTCATCATAAAGTCAAAGCTTCCCCTGAAGTTGAGATGTGATCATCTCCCTGAATGAAACAAAAACTTCCCCTTTCCTTTGTTTCCTTTGTAACCTTGCCATGCCACAACGTATAAGTTGCAAATTGTAACTATGTAATCTTCTTCCCCTTTTTATCATAATCCAATAGGGGTCTTCTGTAGATATGTAACTTGGATCATAACAACTACAAATCATATACTACAACTACTAATACAGCCTTCCAATACTCAAATTGCCCACCATTACATACAATAAGAAAAATGAATCTGAGTAGTAGGAATATAAACTAGCAGTAGTAATAATGATTAGCAGTAGTAACGAAACACTTCCCCTCAAGTGGTGCATGAACATATCCTGATGGTTAAACATTTTTAACAATAAGCTTCCCCTGAAACTAATATGTTTACCATCTTTTAAATCTTCAAATTCTGTAG
>BQNB010002847.1:40710-120345 GCA_026074375.1 Tanacetum coccineum
ATGTAGCCTTTCTGTGAGTGCGTTCTCTTGCTTGAACGCCTCACTTTGGGCTGCGAGTATCATTCCTCTTACTCCATACTGAATGGTCATAACCATCGCTCGAACACGTCTAGGATTCACTCGTTCCTTCCTACTTAACGCATCAGTCATAACATTTATCTTTCCTGGATGGTAGCGAATTTCATACTTATACTCACTATACAATTTAACCCATAAAGTACTAACCATCATCTACCCTCTTTTCCATTTGTTGGTCCAGGTCACGCATCATTTCTGCTGGCATGTTCTCTACCTTGGACGTCTCACTTGGAGTAGCCAATATCTTGTCCTTAACATCTGACTGGATAGTCATGAACATTTCCCTTACTCGTCTTAGTTTCACTCTCCCTTTCTACTCAACGCATCAACCACTACATTCGATTAATCAAAGCGTCACACAAATAATTCTTCAAAGTCTAGAAAGCCTCTTCTCGTTCTGCGTCCCACTCGTACTTTTGATTCCTCTAAGTTAGGGAAGTAAGGGGTTTAACAATCTTAGAAAAGTTTGCGATGAAACGTAGGTAGGTAACCTGCCAATCCTAAGAATAATCATATCTCAGATGGTGTCGTAGGTACTTCCCAATTCTTCACTGCTTCACTCTTAGTAAACTTAGCATACAACTTCTCCTTCCTCAGTAATTCCAACACTAACTTCAAATGAACTCCATGCTCCTCTTCTTAACAAACGACACTGGTGCTCCCCACGGAAAATGACTAGGTCATATGAAACCTTCATCTTGCAACTCTTGAAGTTGTCCAGACAATTCTTGCATTTCCAAGGGTGCTAGACGATATGGAGACTTCGCAACTGACGTCGCTCCATGAACCAAATCTATGCGGAACTCAACCTGTCGTTGTGGTGGTCATCGACAAATCTTTCGGAAACACATCAATAAATCTCGTACGACGGAAATATCACTCAATTTTGGTTCATCTACCTTTGTGTTCATTAAGGTTTTCACGACTCCTTGAGTACGTTCACCGTGAACCACATATCCACACTCACAATGTTTACTACAAAGAGCTACAAAACCATGACTTAACACAACATACACAACATACATTAAATGCACACAATCATAAGTACATTGCAAGTGTTAATGTAACAGCGATAAATGTAAAGACATAAGTAAAGATAAAGGTAAGAAAATTTGCAAAACTGACCGTCATGATTTATACTGGGGGGTCACGAAGCTCTCTTCGCCTACTCCACTCTTGAGTATCCCAACTTGAGAGTTACTTTCACTAATCAACAAGCTCCCTTTTCAGCGGAAGAAAACCTTATACCTAGCTTACATATTTCCGACACTATGCTAGATGTCGAGTTCTCTCTTCAGGTACAACCAAACCCGTTTATGTTTTATGGTCATCTAACAAACCTTGTGTTTTTATGGCACTTAAACATATAATACCGTGGTCGCTTACATTATTTTTCGACACTAAGTAGATGTCGAGTCCTAATCTTAGCTAGAACCAATTCTACAACTTCACAATGTATTTTACGGCCTAAAATTATAACCAACCCATAATAACCCTTCCGAAATATACACACCATTTGGTTCAACACACTACTAAGATTATAGACTGGAATCGATTCTAAATGTATCAAATGTTTCAAATGGACTAACTAGACTACATAACTATCGAATTCTTGAAGATGAACGAAAGTTCTTCTTTTGAACTTGAGGGAAGAAGGAAGGGATAGAAGATTGAATCACATTTAAACAAAATTAAACAAGTTAAATGATCAAAGATTTAGAGAGTTTTAGTGAGATCTAAAGAGAGAAAGAACTGAGAGAAATTCGTGCAAAATGGTTGTGAAATCAGTTGGAGATGACCCACTATTTATAGGAGCTAAAAGCTGACAGTCTGGCAAAGGCGGTCTCGGTGGCCCCAGATATATAAGGGGCCGCCGACCTATAAGGGGGCCGCCACTAGACTACGCTCCACTTTTTGTCTTTTTGTGGGGAATGTTGTATCTGGTATAAAAGCCTTTATTTTGGGGGAAAAACCAGTTTCAAAATTATATTTTAAATAGTATTACATTTCTTTTATTATAAAGTTTTTTTGTGTTTATTTTTTTTTGTGAATATACTTTTGTAGGAAATGTAATGGTTAAGAAAAAATACTTTTTTTTGATCTCACTACAATGTTTAATTTGTTTTGTACATTCCTTATGTGTTTTACATCGTGGTGCAAACAAATGCCGGTGTTGTTTGATGCAGATTTGAGAATTCGGAGTGTTGTTGGATGCATGTTATGCACTTGATAATTTGTGTTTTACGAGGAAACTTGCGTACTTTCGTTATGTATTACAAGTTACTGTTTGTTATCACCAAAACATAAAGAGATGTATAGAATAATTAATCATAGTATTTGCACTAACAATCTCCCCTTTTTGATGATGACAAACTATTGTAAACTATAGAATAGTAGAGTTTAAAAGTTATCGTTTACACTTCCTTATCCCCTTTTTGTTTATCAATAGCAAAAGGTATAGTGTGGATTATGGATGGAGCATATAGGTTGGAGATTTGAGAAGAAGACATGAGAATAGGGTACGTGCTCTGGGTATATATGTTGGAGGAATGAGAAGAGGATAGGTGCTCCGAGTATATAGGTTTGAGGTATAAGGAGAAGATGTAAGAAATAAAGGTAAAGGTGATTGTGTGTTTCTTGGATAGTTTAGAAAAGGTCATGTGTGGTGATATGTAGACAAGACAAGGGCGTGGGTTACTTCCGAGTGTATGGTTGAAGGAAGGAGGAATGGTAGGTGATCCAAGTATATTGGTTGGGGGAATGAGAACACAACATGAGATATAAGGTTGAGGTGGTTTTGTGTTTCTTGGATAATTTAGACAAGGTTATGAGAAATGAGAAGAAGGCTTGAAAAGAAGGTAGGTACTTCAAGTATATAAGTTAAAGTATGAGAAGAGGCTGTTAGGTTGAGGGTGATTTTAAAGTGGAAAAGATGAAGTATTTGGAGTACGAATGAGCCCTTCATTGTATTTGACAAACCCCGATCCTATCTTCCTATAAAGGTGAGCTTGCATCATCCCAGTGAAGTCTTCTATCATCACGGTTTAACCAAATCCATGCTATTTAACCACATATCTCCTAGCTCCCCCTTGCTCATTGCGTCTCCATGATAATATCATTCCTTGTATATTGACATGATCAGGATTTCCATTGGAATTAATAAATTACATCGATGCTCAAGAAGTTCGATGCAATTTAAATGAGTAGAGCACTTGCAAGTGCTCCCCCTCGGTGTATGCTCCCCCTTGTTTGGGGAACCAAGGAATCAAGATATTGTTGTGCTACAAAACAAAGTTAGTAGACAAGTGCACATATACATATAGCAAAACATTAGCGGGGAACTAGACATGCACTTCTAGGTTTTATTATTCTAAAGTATGACACTTTGAAAGAGAAGTAGAAACTAGACACAGGTAGTCATTATTTTAAAAACAACCTAAATGATGAAATAAAAAGAATCGAGACGTATGTTTACGGAGAAAGATTAGACCGACTTAATTAAACGGAGAATGGGATTCTTTTATTGATGACATAAAAAGGTTTATGATAATGACCTTTTTAAAAGTTGACGAATGACACTTAAGTTCATGGCAAAATATGTCATATATATATATATATATATATATATATATATATATATATATATATATATATATATATTAAAAGAATAAAAAGAAAAATAAGACGAGGATGGAGACGATGTGCTTTTGGATGTGAATGAAAATGATTTCATAGAACCGAAAAGTGGGAAAGGATGAGCGATACTAAAGAAAGAATGTGTTGACAAGAGGTTGATAGAAAAGATTGATATATCATTTGCACTAACAATTGATGTGCATATGATCCTATCAAGACAAAGGTGGATGATTGGGAATTTAAATGTTTGTTTGGTGTTTTATTGGTAGACAATGTTGAGGAACAAAGTGGGATGTGAAATGAGGTGATAGTTCTTTCATGGTGGAATAATAATGAGAGACTCAAAAATGCGGTGACTCAATAACACTTGAAGATTTAATATCTTCTTTATGTTCTTCACTTTTTAGAAAGTGGAAAGTTTAATGAAGGAGTGGCATTTGCATTTCATAAATTACTTAAATATTTCGGATGAAATAATTAAGTTGTCAAGGGATATAGGAGGAATTCTAATAGTAACAAGACTATTAGAAGATAGAAGAAACATTTAGAAGTGAGAAGAAATGTTAGAGATGAGGAGGACTTCATTAGATGTGGAATTAAGACTACTTGAAGAAAGAAGAATGTTTGGAGGTCGAGAAGAAGAGTCTATGAATTTGAGACCCAAGAGTAATGCGATATGTGAGGACCAAGGTGTGAATGTGAGGGGATTTATTATGAAAGTGATGAGATTGTAAGTCTATCAATTGTAAGGAATGTGTTTGATAATGAGACGCATTTCGTTATGAAATTCACTTGACTCTTGCAACATAAGATCGTTGCTTATGAGTGTTAGGATATTGAGGAATGACCCATTGATCTAAGGAAGTTTGTGATGGAGAGTCAAGATAGGATAGAGATTAGAGTAGCGAGCGTAAGAGAGTCGATCAGATTTTGTGATATTGGGTATTGGTTTGGGTGTTGAGGTATATGTCAGATCGTGCAGCTTGAGAGGAAATGTTTGGTAATGGATTAATAAAAGAATGAGCGGTAATACAAGCCTGTTGTCGGCGGTCCCAGATATATCTGGGGGCCGCCAGAATAGATATGGGGGCCGCCAAACTGCCAACAGGAGGGATGTTTGGGGAAACTAACGAAATTTTTGAAAAGAGTGACATTTTAATTTGCATTTTGCTAATTAAAAATACTTAAAGTACTTCAGATGAAGCAGTTAAGTTGTCACGACTCGAAATGGAACACAGACTAGAATCGAAACTAGAAGAAAAGAAGAGAATGATTTACGGAATGTGTTCCATCATTCCAAAACCTTTACGATGTTATTTAACGCTCAACGCTTAAGTCGGTAAAGAAAAAAGACTTGTGGCGATGTTATCTTCAGACGCACCTTTTCGGTGGAGATGTTTTCCTTTTGGACATTGTCCCGAAGGAAATGGTGATGTATCTTCGGTGTGTTTCGTACGCATTAATATAATAAGAATAATATTTATAATTATTAATAATAGAAGAAAACTTACGAAGATAGAAACGACGAGCTTGACATAATGTCCAAGATGGATGGTGGTCTTACTGAGTAATTGTGAAGTTCATTAAAACAATCAATATGGGAAAATTATAAAGGTTACTTAAAGGGTTGGTAGCGAAAATAGTAGAGGAAAGAGATTAGCCATCTCTATGGTTGTAGAGGCGTGGATGGGTGAGAAGGAAAAGATGTGATCGAAAGATAAAGAGTGTTTTCATCAAAGAGAAAGAACATTTTCTTCGAAGAGAAAGAATGTTTTCGTCGAAGAGAAAGAATGCTTTCATCGAAGAGAAAGAATGTTTTCGTCAAATAGAAAGAAGAGTGTTTTAACTTATGTTGTTAAATGGCTTGAATAGGAATTTTTGGATATGACCTTTAACATTTGCGATTGCAAGTTAAAGTGTCAAACCTACTTGGAGGAGCGTTGGATTAGTATCTAACCTTTTCTTGACGAAAGAGTGGATGATTTGGAAGAAAGAGAGATGATGATTAAGGGAAGGTGTGAATGAAGACTCAAGGAGATTTAAGATCATTCTATGACTCTTTTAACTTTTTAGATTTGTGACGCAGACCGCCGAAGGAAATTTTATAGTGTGAGAAATTGTATTATATATATATATATACCTAGATGCATAAGATATATATATATATATATATACTATATATATATATACATATTATCATTATTTATATATATATATACACATATTATATATATATACATATATTATATATATTATATATATATATATATATATATATAATCATGCAAGTTTATAATAATCAACAAGATTAATGTGTAAGACTCTATGACATCTAAACCTTATTTATCATACATTAACCTAACATAGTGTAGGTGCATAATTAACATGTAAGTCATGTAAGATGACGCAAACAAAACATGATAATTTTAAATGTAATCATCATGTATGCATGGTTAGCATTTAGCACTTAGGAGCATGTGTTGTTTAGATGAACAAAGAGATATTTTATTTAAATTGCTATAAAAAGGCAAACGCTTTTACAGCAAACATGCATTTAATGGCTAAGCAAATAAACGTTGAGCATTAAGATAAACATGAAAGCATATAATTGCATTACGTGGGAGCACGTTATCATCTTGAAATTTCAAAGCACATATGTGAAATGCATGTAGTCTAGATTGGATAAGAAGAAAACCTCATATCTATTGCTTAGTTTGTGCACTTCCTAATGAGATACAAAGTTTATCGTATGTAGAGATCATTAGGCATATTTAGGAGGAGTCATTTAGTTAAATTAGGGAATGAATATGAGACTATCACTAGTGGTGCTCAATTTAGGTTAAACACGACCATTTTTATGGGTTATACCACAAACCCAACTTCACTCTTGGAATAATTTAAATGTTAGGTAAATTGAATTCGTCTGTAGTGACTATAGATTTCTAGTTGTCATTCTCTTGTTAGTCAAATTGAATTCCTATATTTGCTAATGATGTGTTAGTAAGATAAAATTTGTATTTATTTTTCTTAAGAGGGCCTAACATGACTCAACTAACATGCTTTAATTCCGGTTCACATAATCCTAATCAAGATGTGTGGAATTCTATGGTTAAATGAGAGAGAAAGCAAATTGTTGTAGGTATAAAAGAGAATGAGTCATATAGGACCTAGGAGTATGCTAAAGAGTGACAATTAAAATTGTGTTAATGCTATATAATGAGAGTGTTAAAAGAATACACCTTTGCATGTCTTTTATGAAAGAAATCCAATTAAGGTTATTTACCTTAATAGATCTTGTGAATGTGTCTTTGTATAAATAATGATGATTTACTAAAGGATAGTTACATGTATGTTGTACTTTTAAGAAAGTGATTCATAAGAGGAAGATGTTTTAAATCTAATGCCATAGGGCGGATTTACCCAAACTAAAGATAATTCTAAGACAAAAGATCCATCGATCCGTGGAGGGTGACATAATTTGAACAAGATCTTTTTCTTATTGTTTGGAATAGGTCGTTGACCCCCCCCCCCCCCCCATTAGGTTATTAAGTAGAATCTTATATATGTTATGAGAGTTCTTAATTTTGAGTTCTCGGAAATGACATCCAAGTTCTTGTCCTCAAGTTGGTATAGTACTTATGAGTTTCCCTTATGGAAATGTATAAGTCATCAATCCTACTCAGAGATGTGTTAAGTTTAGCATGTATAATTTGGACAATAGTAATTATACAACTTTTTGGAACCTAAAAAAATTTTTAGATCTATGGAGGATCATCTTCATTGCAAGTAAGGAGTTGTAATTACAAGACTAATCTTGTTGTCTTGCAATCGACTTCATGATTTCATGTAATAACCGAGCATGGTTAAACATGTAGACACGGAAAATATCTATGGTCATTTGATTGATATTTTTGTGATCTAGATAAATTATAATCTCGATTTCATGTTCATATTCCAAATTTGTAATTAGATTGAATAGTGAGATTGATTATCGTTTGACTAATAATCATCTTCATATTTGATAAAACTTTACTATCACTTATTGAAAGAAGGCACAAAAATGGTTTGCAGAATATGTTCAATTCTTCCTTAATCCTAACCTTAGATGGTTAAAGGGTTCCCATTTGGTGAAGAAGAAATATTATGCTTATTTGATAAAGTAAGAGAGAGTTTTGATGAGAATATAGTTTGAGTTTTGAGTTGTGCTTTTCAATTGTTTGAGCAAAGTTACATATGTTGTGTATTTGCTTATGTTTGGCTTTTCGGGGATGATGACTTTACCAATTGCATTGCAAGGTAAATTACTTAATATCTCGGATGAAACATTCAAGTCGCCAATCCTACTTCATTGTGTATTTTATGCATATATTTGCCAAATATTTAGGAACACAAACTAATTGGACATGTAGGAGTCAATAATGACCTCATCTACACCAAGTGTGAGTTTTGATCGAGGCGTTTATTCTTACCGTCTTGTGAAAAGGATGTCTTTCTTTTCATTTCAATCAAGTGTGATTGAGTATGTAGCGTTTAAATTAATAATCTCTTGTTATATATTGTTATAATCTTAAAGCTAGACAAAATTAAGAATTCTGTTTTATCCGTATCCATACTCGAAAACTTTGTCAATTAAATTTGATAATAATATCAATAATAGTTTGAATATGAGGTTGATATTATATTCGATAATTTTCTTGACCTCACGAAACACTCTTTTAAAAGAAAACAAATAAAGATTTTCATAGTGTGGTTCATTAATCCTATGACTAGTTGTAAGGTGAGGTTGATGAATAATGACAAGTTAAACTTTTTACTTCAAGATTGTCTTATATCTTGCTTGTGCGAAAAACTATTTGTTGTTATGTATAATGTGCATAGTTTTTGACATTTTATGAGTATATACATGATTTTTCTAACCATTACAACAAACATCTTTTTTAAAATAATATATATTTTTAAAAAGAATATAATTATGTGTGTGTTAGAACAATGCAAGCACAAGCAAAGTTTAACAAAACAAATATAATTTCTTTTACTTAAATACTAATATATTAATATGATATTTTCATTTGTTTAACCAACCCAAGGTCAAACAAAGCAAGACGATGAAAATATTTAGACATCTTGTTGGAAAAGAGTTAATGTGTTGGAAATATTTTAGTGACGGAATTCCCGCCGCAAATATGATTATTAGGGCATTATTTTTCACACCATGACAAACTATTTTAACTCTAGTTTCTAATGGGTTACTACACTCAAATTTCATCTACCTCCTGCGTATGTTTATGTAACAATTGTAAATATAGTGATCTATGCCTATATGCAATGCACAAACAATTTTTCAACTTCACGCAAGAAATCTAGCGTAATTCCTATTAGGCATAATATGGAAGACTAGTAACATATAAATAGCATACATGACACATGTGTTTAGATATATAATTAGTTCAATTACAAATAGTAATGATTACTTATTAATATCTATTAACAGAGTTGAAGCAAAAGTTAAACACACATAATCATCTAGCATACACATAAGGATATTCGTTGTCGTTTTGTGTATTAGATATAACGATGTATACATAACTTGATTTTATTTAAAAACAAAAATAGTTTCCTCCCCATTTTAAAAATTAATCAATATCAATATTTTCAATGATAAGTTGACTAGAAATGCTCGACTTGAAAGAAAAGGTAAACTACAAGTTTTACGTCAAACCAAAACATATAGTTTTGACCACTATGTAGTTATTTTTGCATTTCTGTCTCACTTAGTTTAGATAAAAGACCTTGGAGTATTTTTAAATGAACTAGACTCGATTATCTTCGAAATGACGGGTGGCACCACTTCTACGGACTTACGGTTGATTTTATATGATTTTTCAAAGTTTGTTAAAAACTGACGAAACAGACAGGCGGCCCCCATAAAGGTGACTGCCCCCAGATATATTTAGGGGCCGCCCGAACATTTATGGGGCCGCCACCAGTTACCTCAAAACACATTTTTCTGTTTTCAAAATTCATTTTGTAACTTAACTGTTGAATATAGGACTTTAAAAAGTTGTTCCGGCACATAAATTTTGTGTTTTAGACATCATTTCTACTCTTACGACTTAGACAAACATAAGTTGACACTTCCAAGTTCTTTTGAGAAAATTTTCATTCAAGCTAGTATACGAAGCCCTCATCATCTCTCATAACAACCAACTAGATTACCAAATCAACAACCAAAAACACTTTTATATTTGTCCCCCTTCATGGGGTTAATTTATACAGGATCGTACACTATATTAAAAACCATTTGTTTGAAAATAGGAGCGACGTGGCTCGGATACCAATTGTGGAATTGTAGTAGGGGGGGGGTGATGACTTTCCTTTTAAAAACTTTAATCTTTTATAATCAAATCCCTCGTCTTATGACAAAGATCTCACTGTCGGTCGGTCCACACCCGTTCATAAAAACAATGGGCGCCACACGCACCCTATATAAAGCGCAACGCCTCCCAGAAGACCGGCTTTTCGGATTATTAGATCATTTGTATCAATTCTCACCACAATCACAGTTATGACGCCCAAGATGAGAAGTGTTGATAAATGGAAATTTATCCCCTCACTCAACTCAGCGCACTATTATAACCACTCTATATCCCACTATTTCACGCTTCCCACCGCTCGGACTACAAAGCACCGCGCTAACCAACAACCAATGAACTATAAACACACATACACCATTAATGCACACAATCAGAAGCACAAAGCATGTGTAAAAGTAAAGCGAATAAAGTAAAGACATAAAGTAATAGAAAGGTAAAGAAGAAAAAGCAACCGACACAATGATTTATAGTGGTTCGGTCACGAAGCTCCTCTTCGCCCTACTCCACTCCTCGAGTATCCAACTCTAGAGTTACTTCATTAAATTTCAATTACATGCTCCTTTCGGCGAGAAAACCTAATATTACTAATGCTTACATTATTTTCCGACACTAAGCTAGATGTCGAGTTCTTCTTCGGGTACAACCAAACCCGTTATGTTTTATGGCCCAACATAACAAACCTTGTGTTTTATGGCCTAAACACATAAACCGCGTCGCTTACATTATTTTCCGACACTAAGCTAGATGTCGAGTCCTAATCTTAGCTAGAACCAATCTACCACTTCACCAATGTATTTTAAGGCCTAAAATACTAACCAACCCATAATCAACCCTTCCGAATATACACACCATTCGGATCTACACACTACTAAAGATTAGAAGACATGGACTCGATCTATATGTAACAAATGTTACAAATGGACTAACTAGACTACATAACTTCGAATCTTGAAGATGACCGAAGTTCTTCTCTTGCACTTGAGGGAAGAAGGAAAGAGTAGAAGATTGGATCACATTTAAACAAGATTAAACAAGTTAAATGATCAAAGATTTAGAGAGATTTAGTCATATTCTAGGACGAGAGAAAGAACTGAGGAGAAATTCTGCAAAATGGTTGTGAATTCAGTTGGTGATGATCCTCACTATTTTAGGAGCTAAAAGCTGATAGTCTGGCAACAGCGGTCTTGGCGGCCCCAGATATATTAGGGGGCCGCCAACCTATAAGGGTCCGCCACTAGACTACGCTTCACTTTTTGTATTTTTGTGAGGGAGGTTGTATCTGGTATAGAAGCTTCTATTTTGGGGGAAAAACCAGATTTCAAATTTTATATTTAAATAAACATTTCTTTTATTAAAAAGTATTTTGTGTTTATTTATTTTTGTGAAAAATACTTTTGTAGAAATGTAATGGTTAAGAAAAAAATATTTTTCTTTGATCATCTTACAAGTTTAATTTGTTTGTACATACCTTATGTGATTCACATCGGGTGCAAACAAATGTCGGTGTTGATGCAGACTTGAGACATCGAGTGTTGTTGATGCATGTATGCATTGATGATTTGTGATTACGAGTAACTTGCGTACTTTACGTTATGTATTACAAGTTACATGTTTGTCATCACCAAAACATAAAAAGATCGTATAGATTAAATATCGTAATATTTGCACTAACAGTATGAAACCTTTATCTTGCAACTCTTGAAGTTGTTCAGACAATTCTTGCATTTCCGAGGGTGCTAGACGATATGGAGACTTCGCAACTGGCGTCGCTCCAGGAACTAAATCTGTGCGGAACTCAACTTGTCGTTGCGGTGTTCATCGATACGTCTCTTTTGGACATACTCAACAAAACGCGTACGACGGAAGTATTCACTCACTTTTCGGTTCCATCTTACCTTCGTGTTGTTATAAGGTTTTTTGCTGATCTCCTTGAGTACGTTCACTTGGAAAACCTAAGTATCTCATACCTATTCCTTACAATATCTCTCTACCCACCTTTTCATGAAATACTATCACGACCTTTATTCTTGGACAATCAGCTCATTTCCCACAATCAAACAAAAAGCTTCAAAAGGATATCCTGACGATAGCAACAATTCTAAGGATTACGAAACTATCGAATACGGATATCGAACCACGGCTTAGAATTACATATTGGGGGAGTCCACATATGGCAAATAGTCGTGGATAAAAGGACATAAGAATCCTTTGAAGAAATGATACATATATGTACGAGTGAAAAACGCAAACGAAAAAAATCAACAGCTACACGACAAAAGAAAGCATAACGAAAATCATTTACGACACCAGATCTTATAAATACGAAAGATCCCCCCCCCCCCCCACCCCACCCAAAAAAAAAAAAATTCTTTATTAGAAAACAATCGACTTTTACTAGATCTAAGAACCCAATTTAAATAATATGTTTTTTTAAAAAAAATCAATTTAAAATAAAGAAAGTCGTTTTAAATATAAAAATCATTTTTTTTAAATGTCTGAAGTCTAATCTTTGTAAAATTCATTTTAATCATGGTTGTCATAAAAATCTAGAGATAGTTATCTAATTGTGTATCTCATCTTACTACCATGAATCATTTTAAACCTACTTTTCATAATAAAATTTAGAATTTAATAACCACACGATAATTTTCATAACTTAATTGTATAGGCCACTTAAACATGTTCTATTCACAACGATTATTTTAAACACATTTTATTTACCTATCCATTTTAAACACAGTTTTCGCCAAACATCACCGAGATATTCTTCAAAAGGTTTTTTTTTTTAATTCGGCATCAATTATACTATATGTTACTCAAATAATGGGTCACCGCCAATACCAAAAGGGATTTATAAAACACCGTACAGACTCTAACACTTTATGTTAGTTCTGAAAACAAAAGAAAAATACCAAACCAGTTATACTCAGATAAATAAACGATCTCGTACAAGAGAAAATTAGCAAGACGTTCGGACCAAAAAGAAAACGTACGTCTTATCCGAAGTAACGATCAACAGAGGAGAAAACCCTAAAGCATCGATACTAACACAGTCGCCAACGGCGTTACAAAAACACGAGATATACAACCAAGGGGAGTTAAATATCCGTACTAAATTGTCATGAACAAATAGTGCTTAAAAGGAAAATTTTCGATATTCCTACGGAGAAGTCAAACTTACGGGAAAACAATGAAATGTACTACTAAAACCAAAAGCAGCAGATTTATCCAACAACCAATATTATCAAGACGTCCGAATAGGAAGATAAGACATCCTTACAACAAAGTACGTTGAAGGGATTCTACACTTAGAGTTAGGAATCCGATTACGAATAATCGAGAAAAACCAACAACATCAATAATGTAATTAGTAGTACTATATGTATCCGCAACGTTAGATAGAAGGATAAAATTTACTATCTTCTCATACTATTTGTAGGAACCGTTCTAACATTCATATGCCGTCCACTCGGATCGAATAAGAAATAAGAAAGAGAGGTGATGGTGTGGAGAGAGAGAAGAGAGAGAGATGAGTGAAAAAAGATGTATTAGTAAAAAAAAGATATTTACCAGATTAGATATTTTCATATGAGAAAATATCTATATATATATACCCCTACACATTTAATGTGACGCGAGGGATATTTAACTAGGACTCGGGCTCAGGTTTGCTTGGATTAAACCCGAAACATTTACAATATTAGTTTAACTTATCGTGCCGATTCCCGATAATATTTCTATTAACACAATAACTAATTAATTGACCCGAGACTTAATACATAAGAACCAAACGTCAGTTCGAAATCAATATTTCGAGGTGACAATCTCCCCGAAGTGAGTTCAATGATGACACTCCTTCATGAGATAATGAGATTGCTTTTGTCATTAAGCTCATGTGGTCTTGGTCTTTCTCTTTGTTATTTGTTGTAAACTTGTTCCTTCATGCTTTGCGGTCTAGACTTTGAGCCTTTGTCAATGTCTTTATTGTCTATGCCATCTTGCGATCTTATGTCTTTGACCAACATGCTCATACTTTTGCATTATCTTGAAAGCTTTAAATCAGAGTTAGCGGAAAGTCATTGTCTTTAATATTGAAGCTTTCTTGATAGTTGTCTTTGTAGGAATGAGCATGAACTGTGGTAATGAATCGGACTGTGGTGATTGAGATACTGTCACACTGTTTTAACCTGCAGGTTTACGTTAGTGATAATCAAGAAAATTGATTTGAAAATCAATCGACGTGTTACTTGTAAAAGCGTTTTTGTAACACATCGGGAGTTTTAATCTTTTTATCAAAATTCATCAACCGTCAATTCATTTACTGGACCAAATCGATATCCAGTTGTCACAAGTTTGATTCATATAGAATCTCGCAAGTCACCTACCAAGAGCTTGTTTGATGCTGGCTCAAGCAGGATTTTCATTACGCGCATGTGTGAATACTTTAGTATCAATCGGTTGTTCTGGCAATATCCAATTGATATTGCCGTAGGACTCTTGATAAATCGCTTTGTGACCTGATGATGTTCAACAAGTGTTTGAATGGATGTGTCCTCAACGAGTTTGATTGGATCTCTTGGCTCTAGACTCGATTAGTGCATTTTGGTTTTAGTACTCGGAGGCTGGAGCATATTGCCACCTATTCAATATCAACAATCTCGGAGTGAGATGTCAATAGATAACTAATGGCTGAGAAGGGTTGTGCATTGCATCACTGGGTCCATGATGTCGTTTTCAATGTCAGCAATCAACTTGTGATTCTGACAGCATATGTATTGACCCGGTTTCTGCCTTAAGTTGTGTGGAGGGCTTCTTTCTTTAGACCCTTTATCCATACATTTCTTTTTCATTCTTCAACGCCTTCAATGCTTACCAAGACGTCATTACTAACAACCTTGTAGTGATCTTAGTCGGCATTATTCCCATATACATTTCATCTCAATTTTACCTAAGGGACTGTTATTTCTAACTTTTGGATTATCCTTGGGTTGTCTCCGGTTCTGGTTGATTCATAGCGATTGATTCTACATAACCACTTATTACTTCATATTCGTCGTGTGTGACAATTACAGTATGTTGTTGGTACTAAGATCGAAACTTAAAAACCTTTTCAGCACATTGAGTCAATTAGATCATATTTTTAATTACATTTTCTCCCCTTATTTTAAATAATAAACACTTAGTTTTTGAAATACCTTGTGATTAAAATATGTCTTGAAAAATCTGTGGGAGAAAATATTATTAGCATGAATGGTTTGGAACATTTTGATAATGTTTTGAATACATAAGAATTGTCGTTGTTGATGTATCCAAGAACATTAAAACTTTGTTTTTCGAAAAACTCCCCCTCAAAAATAGGACCAATTGAGAAATTGTTGTCTTTTGAAAACATTGTGAGGGTTGGAGTGAGATAGAGAGATAGATAGTATATAGAGAGATTTTGAAAGATTATGACATTGTCATCGAGAAATCTACCCTCTGACAAATTTATGTTTCAACTTTCTTGATACAACACAAAATGTTAGAGGAGCTTTTCACTCTTAACGTCAACGAGGTCTAAGCGCATGAAAAGTACACTATCTTTGTCTGAGCTAAAAACATTGAATGTCTTGTAAGAACAACTCAAGACCGAGAAACGTTAATTTTCTCGTTGTGAGGATAAGTTATAAACCTTCCTTTATTTGAAGTCCGGGTTATGTACTGACATTTGCACATAAGCCATTTAGAAAATTAGAAATGACATGTTTTGAAACTATTTGAAAACTCTCGCTCGAACTTCATTTACACACAGTGTCAATGTTAATCGACATTTCTAAGCAAGTAAATGTTATCGATTTAAGAGACATGTCGTGAAGAATTGTTAGCCTTAATTTTATATAGTCGAACAAGAATGTTATCGGTCTATTAGTCGTACACTAGTCTTTTTAAAGTAATAGGCTAGTCGGTTCAAACGGGCTTGGATTGTAATCTTATTATTGTCCATGTTTCGGCTCAAAGCCCAAGACTAGCCCCAAACCAAAAAAAAAAAAGCACGGCCCAGTTAGAAAGCCATAAGCCACTCAAGGCTCAAGGGTATAAATTGCTAGAACCTATCCACCATGGAGAGGGTGGCGTTGGTTACCATTTTGCTATAATATGTGTGTGTGTGTAATCTTTCCATCTCTAGTTTCTTCAATTAATCTACTCCTTTTCTTTATCTCTTTTCTACTATTTTGCTTATTGGTATAGCTTATGTTGTGAAATGGATTAAATCTTTTGGGATAACATTTGGTATCATTCGCCACGGGTGGGTTTAGTTTTTGTTAGTTTTTAGTTGTTATTTTCGTGGTTGGAAGCTTAGTTTCGTTTTTTTTAGTAAGCAAAGTGGCACGAATTTGTTTACACCGAAATTACATAGTATTATTCTGTCGAAATTGATATTTAAGATAGTACAATCGAAAATAGTACAAATACCGAGTTTTGAAAATGATAAACAAAACCGAGTCTAGCTCAGTTGGTAAAGGGCTTGCTATCTAGTGTGGTGGTTTGTAAAGGTCCTTGGTTTGATTCCCATGAGTGTCAATTTTTGTTAATTTATATATGTTATATTGAATTTACATAAAAAGAAAGGACATCGAATTTGTGTCTTATACCAAATTCGGAAGAGTTAACACATAAAAACTACCTAGCTCAGTTGGTTTGTGTGGTTGTGTTAAGAGTTCATATGGAAGGTCTTATGTTCGATTCCAGTGAGTGTCACTTTACATGTTTTTTTAAAACCGAATTTGTAAGAGTCTAGTATTCCGAAATTGTGTATTATTACCGAGTTTTGAGAAAACACAACACAAACACTACACTAGCTCAGTTGGTTATTAGTGTTAATTTGGAATAGTATGTGTTTGTTAAGGTCTAGGCGACAATTTTTTGTGATTTTTCTCTTCACTTCCGAATTTGAGTTTTAATATCGAAATTGTAGTTCTTATCATAGTATTTCTTTTAGATCAATCGAATTTTTGTATTAGTGCACACGTTTTCGGTTTTATCAAAAAGTGTGTATTAGGATTTCATTTCATTCTCGGTTATAAGCATAAGAGTTGTAAAAGGAATCTTGTTAGTCAATTTCAATTTGTAACCGTGATCGTAATTGTTTAAGATTTTTTTGACAAGTGTTGACCGATAAAGATACCAAAATTACTTTGTCCGAGATCTAAGTATCAGAGAAATTTTAGAAGAAGTGTCCGAAGAATTTCTGTCTCGTTCGATATCGAACAACTCTTCCGAATTTGTTGCCGAATTTAGTTACCGAATTTGATTACTGAATTTGTTAACCGGACTTGTTTAATCACAACTAAAACCGAATTTGAACTTAAACGTCATCACAACACAACTTTATCTCCTTAAGATCCGATATCCATTCACAACATCAAAATGTCAAATACCAATACCAATTTGCCATCTCAAACATCAAGTGTTCTTCAGAATGACACAGTTTCTTCGTGTTCAATTTCTAAAGTTCAAGAGAAGACACAACTTTCAAGAATTAAATGTATGAACAGTCTTCGAGCAACTCAGTCACAATTAAAGTTTCTCACAGATACTTTACAAGATTTTGGTACCATGCCTATCTTCAAGAGAACATTCTCTCAAGACTTGGATTTACTAGAACAACATCTTACCAAAGAAATAATTTCTCAGACTGATTGCAAGACTACTTTGACAAAACTCAGAACAACGTTTGAAAATGCTTTCAATTCAGAATTCAAAGCGCGTATACAGAAATATACAAGATTTGATGCTCAATCCTTCTACGATGCAATGATCTTTAACATGGATTCCATTGGGAAATACATGCATGAGATAACTCTTCATCAACAACGAACTCCACAAGTGTTGAAACAAAAGAAGTTGATGCAAACACAAGAAGATCATTCAAATCCAATTCCAGCATTGAATGTTGATTCATTGAAAGTTGATTTAGTTGTCATACAAAACACTAGTTCTGAGAAAGAAGACAGTAATTCAGAGACTGCATCCAGCAAATTAGTAAAGGAAAGCAGCTTGAATTCTAAAACAAAAGATGTGCATGCAATCAAATACAAGATGTCAAAAGCAAAAGAAAGATGCATGGCATATTTTCGATCTCTTCATTCACACCTTCAAGTTCTTTCTAAACAAGACTTAAAAGGAACTCGCATCGAACATGGATTCAAACGGGCATTCATGTCACTCTTTGGTCAAGATGTTGATACCTTCACAAGTACAATGCTCCTCAACGTAGATCAACTACAAAAGCAACTTGACAAAGATGAATTTCAAGAAGATGGATCCATGGCAGCCTTTTGGGTGGTAAACAACCAGTTTCAGAAGTTCATCGATTCACAGTTTACTTTGGATTATGATAGTCAAATAACAGACAAGTACTTTGTTGAATACACTGGAATCGAGGTTAAACACTTCAAAGATACACTACTCCAACACATGGGTAATGTCAAGAAGTCCGTTGCTGAAAGAACACGTCATCAAAGACAGTATGATAGAAGGGTGAACAAAAGACAAATGCAGACGCAAGAGAGTAAGATTGATATGGGTAAAGCAGTAGATGCTGATTTGGTTGTCACAGAAAGCAGTGGAACAGAATCAGAAGTGCAAGATGACAGCAGCAGGTCAGGGAATGATACAGATGCTGATGATGCATATATCAGACCCATTTATGACGAAGAGCCAATGACTGAGGTACAATTGACTGCTGAATGCAATATCTTTGCTATAGGACAACAGAATACTGAGCAACCTGAAATCATTAATGAAGGTAGGGTTGACCAGTATCCTGAACAACGTCAAGTTAAAAGTCCTATGCTTGATTCATCACCTGATAACCAGACAACTGACTACTCAAAACAATCACTCGAGTCTGAAAACATTTTACTCAAAAAGACCGTTGCCCAATTTCAAAAAGATTTTTCAAGAATGGAAGCACATTGTATTGCTCTCGAACTTAAATATCAAAATCAAGCTTTAAAATCGGGGCAACATGGTCAAATTTTGAATGAAACAAGTAATAAAGCCAAGATTAAAAAGGAAATTGATGTACTTGAAACAATGAACATCGAATTAGAACATAGTGTGGCTAAATTACGTAAGGAAAATGAGACTTTGAAAAAGCATTACAAAGATTTGTATGATTCTATTAAAATTACGAGATCTAAGACTATAGAACAGACAACTTCTTTGCTTGCTAATAATGCTGATTTAAAAGCTCAGATTCAGGAAAAGGTTTTTGCAATTGCTGCTTTAAAAAATGACTTAAGGAAGTTAAAAGGAAATAGTGTAGATACTAAGTTTGCTAAAACATCAGTCTTGGGGAAACCGGTTTTACAATCACTAAGAAACCAATCAGTTGTTAGACAACCGAATGCGTTTAAATCTGAAAGGCCTCAAATGTCAAAACAACGGTTTGCCTCCCAAGTTGATGTGAATAACAATTTGTCAAGACCAGTAACTCAACACTATTTGCCTAAGAGAAGAGAATCCGTTTTTGCAAAACCTGATCATATGATTGCATCTAGCGAATCTAGGAATAGTTCTAAGAACATGCCAAGATTTAGTTCAAATGACATGGTTCATAATCACTATCTAGATGAAGCTAGGAAAAAGACACAAGAAAGAGATAGGAACTCAAAAACTAGTGTGATGCCTTCTGCTAGATTTCAAAGCACTGCTGATGGTAGCAAACCAAAACCTAGGAGCAACAATCAAACACCTAGGAGTTTGCCTGTATCTAAGAGTAGTTGCGTAACAATAACGGCTGTGCCCAAAGCAGATCACTCTAAGAGTTCTAGTTCTTTCTCAGATTCTAAACAATTTGTTTGTTCTACATGTCATAAGTGTGTCTTTAATGCAAATCATGATGCTTGTATAACAAAACTCCTGAAGGAAGTAAATTCACGAATTACGTCGCTCAGATTCAATCCAATAGACCACAAACAATAACAAACCCGGTAGATCAAAAGCAGTCTTATCAAAAAACTAGTAGACAGATCTTTACTGGACATAGGTTTTCTCTAATAAGACTTCGCTGTGTATAAGAAGAACATTCTCTAGATCTGATCTTTAGGTGGAACCACGGGTAGAGTTTTCGAATCTGTTGGTCTTAGGTGGATTCCTACAGGAAAGTTATTCGACTCTTGCACAAGCAAGGTTGACAGTGAACCCCCACATGGTTCAAATGTAGATATCCCTAATATTCATGAATGCAAACAAACTCTGGATGTAAGTGCAGGTACATCAATTAATGTTCAGAAGGAACAGTCTTGATTAAGTGCCAGGTACTTAATGTAATGTCAATAAGGGAAAATCTCAGAGTGTATGGTTGCTGAATAGGCTGATATCTCGAAACCTATTCGTCAAGTGGATTCATCTAGTGATGTCAGAATGATTGACGTTTGACTTACTAACAGATCAAAGCTCGAACCTCAATCTATAATGACGTTGATCTACAACAGATCATAGCCTCGATCCTCAATGTAAGATGACGTGTGATTACATAGGATCAGCCTCGTCGAACCTCAATGTAAAATGACGTTTGATTTACAACAGATCAAGCCTCGAACCTAATGTAAATGACATTTGGTTACAACAGATCAAGCCCGACTCAATGTCAGACGACCGTTTATTTGACAAAAACGGTTCAAGCCTCGATCCACACCACAATGTCAACAGAGTTCATCAAGCTAGCGAGACTTAGTAACAACGTTCAATGAGTCTGGATGTGCTATTTGGTCCTTTGTTCGCACGAATTTTCAAGAGAAATCAAGTTGTTTTAAAAGTCTTCCGTGTCACTACTATAAATGGCTATCAAATAAACTGTAACAACCTTGATTCAACTTCAATCCACTTCAACTTTGCTTCAACTGTCACTGCTAATGGAAACTTTCGGATTTGTAAATATTTTTATTCTCTCTTTATTTTTTATTTATAAAAAATTTGAAAAGAAAATACAAAAATATAAAACCAACAAAAAGAAAATAGAAAAATATAAAACCTAGAAAAACAAAATATAAAATTAGAAAATTTTCAAAAATACCAAAAAGAATCTTCTCGACATGTCTCTTGGAATCGATAACATTTACGTTCCTAGAAATGTTGATTAACATCGACACGGGCGTGTAAATGAAGTTCGAACAAGAGTTTCAACTGCTTTCAAAACATGTCATTTCTAAATTTTTGATGACTGGGATGTCTTTTCAATGCATAACTCGGTCTCAAATGTCATCAGGGAAGTGTACGCCTCAGTGCGCTTACTCTAAATAGAAGAGAATGGGTTTCACTATATTCAGAGATGGTCTTCTATTATGTTTTTAAATCGTTTTGAACACAATTTTTCAAAAAGAACTTTCAATGTCAAATTGTCTACAATATAATTTGTAGTATCTTTTCATAAAAAGTGGTATTTGTTAAAATTGTGTGTTCAACACTCCCTTCCTCGAATATTTTAAAAGAATTGTAGTTCGTAGAATGTGTTTATGTGAATCATTTCTGAGGGGGGGCTTTTAAAACAAAAGCCTTGTTAATGGTCGGATACACATCTCATAAATGTAATTTTATGTATCTAAAACATTCTGTGAAATTAAAAATGTGGAAGCTTTTAAGTCAATTATTAATATACCGGTTCACTAAGGCCATCTCACTCCGTCTTCAAATGCATTTATGGTGTCATATCAAATTTTTTCATTCTAATGTCAATTTTAATAAATATTTTGGTATCCCACAGTATACTGTTGAAGGGGAGCTATCGTCGAAATCTGAATTCATGCAATATCGTGTATAATTTTTCTCCCATGGAATTTTTATGTCAAATTTTAATCAATTGTGTATTTTTAATAATACTATGTGTTTGATTATTTAAAATAAGGGGAGAAAATGTGATTAAATATGTTTATAGACGATATGTGATCTTTAAGACTCTCAAGTAAGCTCTTTCCTTCATGTGCTAAACAATTTCGAATCTCGGATGCACATGTGTAAGGGGGAGTATTTGAAATAACAATTTCAGAAAATGGTTTATGGTTCGATCTTGTATACCCAACAACTTATTAATTTCACGTCGATTCTGAAGTATAGGTGGTTAAGTTTGGTATAAGTCCTACGATCTCAAACCAGAGCCAGGGGATCTACCCAAGGCTACTCCATAGTTAGAAATAGCAGTCCTTAGGTAAGATTGGAGAAAAGATGAATGTAAGGGAAGAATGCCGACTAAGGTTGAGCTAATACTGGAACAATCACAACAAGGTGTTAGTAATGATGTCTTAGTAAGCATTGAAGGGGTTGAAGAATGAAAAAGAAATGTATGGATAAAGGTCGTGAAAAGAAGAAGCCTCCTTACACCTTAGGCAGAAACGGGTCAGAGTGTGGTCATACCTTAATCTATCAAAATCACAAAGATGATTGTTGATATTGAAGTCGACATCATTGACCCAGTGAGCATGCACAAACCTTCTCAGCCATTGGGTTTCTCTCAAAAGAAAACTGTGTCTCATTTGTACGGAGATGATTACAACGTTATCTATTGACATCTCACTCCTGAGATTGTTGATATTGAATAGGTTGGCAGTCGGCTCCAAGCCTACCGATTACTAAATCCAAGTGCACAATCGAGTCCGAGCAAGAAGAGATCAAAGTATAAATCTCATTAGGACACAATGTCAAAATACACTTGTTGAACACCATAAAGTTCACAAAAGTTCACAAGCTGTAACAAAGAGTCCTACGCATTTTATCTAGAGATCTTGCCAGACATCTGAGTGATACTTAAGTACTCACAGTGTGAAGATGGAAATCCTGCTTGAGTCAACACAATACAAGCTCTTGGTAGGTGGATCTTGCAAGATTCTATATGAATCAAGTTGTGATAACTGGGATATCAATTGTGGTCCAGTAATATGATATTGACGACTTAATCAGAAAGATAGTAACTATTGATTCACTCTTACGTGTTTGTGTGCTTTGAGACGTTCCGGGAAAATGAAACTAGCAAAGCATGGTGAATCTAATACATCTTGTGTTAAGAAGACTCCTAAGCTTTGAGCTAGGAAACCCTGGCAGGAGATTCTTTGAATCTACACGGATCTATGTATAGTATTTTATACTATAAAACGGGATAACGGGAGGTTAATGCAACCGATAGTCAAGTGAATGACAAGCCATATTCATCTTGTATTGTAACTTTTTTATTTCAGGATAATACCACAGTGTTGCTGCCTCATTCCAGCAGGAGTAGTCGGGGATTCATAAACCACATGCTCATACTCAAGCTTTCAAAGTCAATCATTCAACGTCAGTAATTGCTTCTATCTTACCCACCATCAAGGAGTCTCAAGTCAAATAAGAATCATCAATTGGGAGATTGTTAGACTTATAATCACATATTGTCAAACAAGATGTAACAAAGTTGAGGCTATGTGGTCAAGAGCACAAGTTGATCAAGGAAGTCAAATCAAGATGATTCAAGTCAAGGAGATGATGCAAGATAACGATCTCAAGAACTCAAAGTCAAAAGATAAAGGCTCAAGATCAAGATCTAATGCATAAATGACAAAAGCCGTACACACAAGACAGACCATAACAAGGCAAAGCATAACGTCAACGTCTCATATCTTCAATTCATCGGTGGCACAAAGGATGTTTGAAGAATGAAAGAGACCTCAACATTGGGGGAGATTGTTAGCATTATATTAAGTCAAACTATTGAATGTTATAGGTTAAGAAAGTCAAATAGCGTCTTTATTGTAATTAGGTAGCTGGTTCAACGGGCTTGGATTGTAATCTAATATTGTCCGTGTTTCAGGCTCAAAGCCCAAGTTATGCCAAGCCCGACCAAGTTACAAGCCCATAAGCCACCTAGCATGGCATGGGTATAAATACCTTCACCACACTTGGTGAAGGTGTTGGTTTGCATTTGCACACAACTTTTGTAACTTCCATTTTCTCTATAATCTAGTTTTTTCTCTCTTACTTTTCTCTCTCTAGATTTCTTCTTATTTTCTAGCATCTTGGTATAGATTAGTGTTGTGTAATGGATTAAAAACTAGTGGATAACATATTATTACTACTTGCGAAAACATTAATCATCATGTCAATTTCAAAACACACCCTTCACAGATATAGCACTAAATCGAAAATACCATTTGAGAAACAGAAAATTCCATTACTTAGTTAACAGTGTTGTGAACGAATCCAAGATCCAACAAACGAGAGGAAAAGGAAAACAACACCTCTAATTTATAGTAGGTGCATAATGGACAATGGTTTAAATTGACAGTACTAACCAGATGGTAAAACTAAATTAAACACTCATATGGCTTAACAGCTGTTGTGCTCTATTTCCCAATGTAGGTATTGCTCTCCTTATGATAGCTTCCTTTTCCTTCTAATCCTGCAGCGTATACAACTGGGAATTACCGCATCCAGGATCATATACCAGGATTTAAATAGTGAGTTCGATTAAATTAATTCAATCATAATAAGTTACTTGAAGTTGCAGCTCCATTGCTCCAGCCTTCTTGTTCTTATTGTGACTGCAACTCTTTGAGGTAAAGAGGGCAGTTGCCTCTTCTAGTAACCATAAAATCGCTTGCAATAGTGACACGCTTGATCCTTCTTTCTATTTGGATTTGTTCCTTCTTCTGGGAGGGTTTTGACTTAGTTTTTGGTTGATAAGAAAAAAAACCCCACAACTTGATTATTCATTATCTGCTATTGCCATTTGCTTTTACCCTTTTTGTTTCGCTTGAGGTTTTGGCTTATTCACCCTAACCTTTTTGAATAGCAAGGTACCTGAGTGTAGGGGCTTGTCTTTTAAAAAACCCTTTTATAGTCATCTGAGCAATGCGTGTAGATCACTCACTGTCTGCCCCACGGCAATGCATATTGAGTTTCTAGACAAAATCACACAAAATCCTTGTTAAGGGATCCTGTTAATTAGTTAATCTCCATAACATTTGTCATATGTTTTCCAAGAGCTTGTAGTTGGTCCATTGTACTTTCATTTCCAAACTATGAGCACTTAACGGATTATCCTGGGGCTTGTTTTGCAGCTGTGCAGGGTATTCCACCAATAACATTAGATCTCTACAGCTTTAGGCTTTTCTATTTTTTTTTTTTTTAAACATTCTTCTGAGTTCATCAAAGCTATGGCTTGCGGAAATATAGTTCAAACCTGCCTTTGATGAGCAGGTGACATTCTTTCCAAGCATTAATCAAGCCATATCAGAATGTCATCTTGTATTCAGCTTTCCATGCAGCTTTAAGATTCTCGCCTCATCTCATGGGTTCTTCAGAGGCAAGGCTTTTAAAACAAATAGTCATAGGTACCGCCACTTCAAGACAATTCTTAATGAACGGTACCAATCCATTGAAATCTGTCGCAGTCAGTTTTTCTCGTTCAAGAAAGTCTTGATACGCAGACCTTACAGTGTTGCTTATTATTGAGTTGAGCCTTTTCTACTGAAATGTTCAATTTATTAGTATTTTCGATACTACATTTTCAAGAAATAAAGATACCCAGGCAATATTCTATACCATAGAATTTACCTTGAAAACTAGAACCATATTGACATAAAACTCATCACATCAGTTGTCGGCTAGTAAGAATTTATTCGAATGGTAACTTGTCGAACAATAATTGCACATACTATTTTTCAATTTCTAGATCTTTATGGGATTTACATTGCAAAAAACTAGTTGCCATTGTAAACATGTTTTAATCCCATCTTAATGCCTTGAGTTTCTAGTTCTCACTAAATAACTCAATTAAGTCGTCTAATCTAAATAACGTCAAACTTGTCCATGTGAGGTCTTACTCAATCATGAAGGTTTTCTGTCCATTACAATCTAGTCCAAGTTCTCACATGACATAAATTGCAACTTCAAGTGTTTGTTAATTAGATGGCATTCGACTTAAGTTTTAAGGGTACTAATGGTTGGATGTGTGGAATCAAAATATGTATGGAAGGAAGCTGCATAACAACTTACTATCATATGTTTCATAAAAAAACTTTTTATTAATTTTAGGCAGATTAAATAAACAAACTTTTGGTTGAGGCATTGGATGAACAATTAAGAAGTACCCACAATTATCCGTCCACAACGTAACTTTTGGCATAAGTTCTTCGATTGGTAATGTTTCGGATGTGGGAATTGAGCAAATCAGCCTCTAAAGTAACTTTGTATTTTTTTAAAAGTCGTAGGTAACTCCAATTTTACGCATAAGCAAGCCGAGAATTCGGTCAGCGCTGAAGCATAACCTCCTACTTCTTTCAGTCGGGTTTTCGACAGCGACGCCTGTTTTAAACTTCCCTTACATTTTGTCAAAATTGATGAGCCTTTTCTAACTTATTTAGTACTGAAAATTTTACCAATCAACTCATCACTATTTGTAAAATGTAACTTTCAAAACAATTCAAATTTTTTTATAGATTTTGGTCTATATTATTTTTCTATTCAAAAAGTACCTTTTTGTTTACAATATTCGCATCCTTATAGTATACAAAAAAATAGTAATTTGTTTAATTAAAATACACGGACTAAAGCGGGTAAACCATAATAAAAATTATATGCTTAATTAAAAAACATGTAGCCATATGCATTCTTTTTTATACGATAAACCAGCTAATAATATAAATCTAGGTTTTATTATACATATATTTTAATCATGGCTCTTACCTTTTCAAAAAAAATGACCCACTATGCATCGAGGTTAACGATATTTGCGTATAAGCATAATTAAAATATTACCACATAGCACAAAACATATTTATTATTAATTTGAGGTTTTTCCCATTCTGCAAGATTTGTCGTACTTAAATTAATGGAACATTAAACAATACACGTAAACATTACTAATATTTCCATATGTCCATGAATAACAAGCATGGTTTGTCATGATCACAAAATTCACTTAACAATATTTAATGGACGTAAGATCGTAACCAGTAAACAAGACATAACAATTAATCATGCAATAAAAACTTTTTAATCTATCATGTAATCTAGGGTTTTAAAAAAAAATTCATTTAACAGAAATCGACCAACTTTGGTTGATTTTAGGTAAAAAACCTTTATTTTTAAAACACTAAACACTATGTAATAACAACAATACACGAATTGTTATAAATTTTAGATCTTCGGTAATTTTTAACATGTTTAAATCGGTCGTGATGCCACTGTTGTTATTCAGCATGCATAACAATTTATAATCTAAATCAAACATCAAAGCACGTAATAGCGGAAGCGATAACAAATCATATAATTAACATGCATATAATTAACCGGGTCGGGTTACATACCTTTGGATTCTTGAGCACAAGAATCGTTCTTGTTTTCTTTGTTCTTGATCTAACCCTAATTAGGGTTTATGTGGATTAATGGAATTACCTTACCGTTTTGTAATTCAATCCAAGATACAATCAATAGTGTGATTGAATCACGTTCTTGTACACACGTACTAATACCAAGTAAACAATTTGCTAGTAATAAACACAAAACAATTTTTCTTGATACTCAAAAAATTCGATCAACCCACTAGAATGGTTTGCCGATCGGTTTTGACAAAAAAGAAGGGAGAAAAGACTTTGGGAATTGTATGTGTCAAGAGATGAGAATCAATGACCATAGGCTTTTACTTTATAGTGTTGGAAAACTTAGAGAGCAAGTTTAGACAAGGTTTAGGATATACCTTAATAATCTATGCCGATCGGTGCTATCCTTAAGGGATTCTAGTACCATCTTTGATCTCTTTAATTCCATCTATAGTCCTTTCCTTTAATTAGTTAACTGTCGTTAGTCATTATCCGTTAAATACTAACGGTCGTTATATGTTTTGTGTATTTAATAATTAAATATAACCTTTTTATAAATAATTATTAAACATTTACTCTTCATACGTAAAGTGTGCAATCCCGTGATCTCGAGTTCGATCCTAACACACATCCACTAATTTATGTCCATAAACTAACACATTGACGTGCATTTTATCAAGCTTGAAACATCCTTGAATATATATCACTACGGTTGAAATCTTTTAAACAGAAAACCTTAGCGTTTCTGCTCCTCCGGATATACCAAATTAATGACCGAGGTGAAAATGACCGCTTCAAAGCATTGGCGGAAAGACAAGAACATCTTTTTTTTTCCTCAATACACATACGATTAACAAAATTGCATACGCCTTTGTAATCGAAGTTCCCAGAAAAAGAGAAGCCCCACAATCTTATACTCGTAATACTTGCAAGTTTATTTCTTATTGCGAGTCACACTAAATTTCATTTAAGATAATTTTTTTACTTTGATACATGTTATGCAAAACTCATCACATATCACATTCTCCTCATATCATATGCATATGTTAGTAACTATATTGACCATTTACTCTCTTATAGACTGGTAATCCACTTCAAATTAAGTTTAAATTGTAATTTCTTTAATCTATTCTTAAGATCTAAGATAAATTGTAAAACATACTCTTAGTCTCTGAAGATTTCACAATTTCTAACACCTATATTAAAGCAATAACTGCGTGTGGATCTTGGTACACATTACATACAACATAAACCTTTACCAAATCTATATCATTAACATAAAAAGAGAGCTACCCATCCACTCTCGCCTAATTACACCAAACTAACCCCAAACTTTAAACATCTAGCTAAATCCAGGCATGTTGTTCCAGCAGCATGACCCAATGGTCCAATCATGGTCCTGGTTTGCCTCGGTCGTCGTTGCATCAGGTGTACACAAAATCTCGACCTGGTTCTCGGCTCTCACTATGTTTCCATTTGAAGCATCAACGGGCTTTTCTGTTGATGCATCTTGTTCACTACCACCATACCACCCCGTTGGGAAGTCGAGCCAGCTTGAAAAATCATCATCCATCACATTCATCTCATCAATTACATTGCTTCGGGGTTTTTGTCCTACTTCTAAAACAATTTCCAAAAGAGAAAAAATAGTTAGTTAGGAATAAAGATAAATATACGAATGCAATGAACACGAATAAAATTTAACGGACAAAACATTTGTTTTACCGGTTAACATAATTACCCAACTTAAGGATCTCGCTTCTAAAACTCTAGTTACCAAGATGGGAGATAAATGTATCGTTATCATGTTGGACAAGTTCAAAGAGTATATGGTAATTTTTATGTAGTTTTGCATTGCCAAAAAAAGTAATGTTTATATGGTTGCAACATAAGTACATAACTCACCAATAGATGAATGGCCCGAACTCGTGTCATCCAAAGGCGTCTTGTTGTTAGCATTATGTTAAAAAAGACTTAAAGTAACATTTTCCGTTTCTTCCATGAAGGAATAAATCATGTGTGATCTTTTCTTTGACCTTATCATTTTCTGATGAATTTACTTCATTTTGAAAGTATTTGAGAGCTTAACAAAGCTCGTGATTCTCCTAACACATCCTCCAACAAACCACTATTTCCCCGAGGACATATGTAAGGCGAAATTGCATTATCGCCGTCGTTTGATGGCACAATCATTTGATCATTTACGGTATTTGAAGAGCACGTTGGAGTAATGGCTTGAAATGATGATTGAAGTGAAGGTAGCTCATTAAATGATGCTTCCATTTTCGGTATTTGACTCACACCTTGATAATTTTGACTGAAGAACAACATAGACGATGGGGAGCTATTAGCAACAACACCTCCACTATCGTCTCGGAAAAGCTTGAATTGGGCTTGTGAATTCGGGAGATAAGAAGGAGTGCTTAAAACCGGATAATTTAAGTGATTCAACAACATCGGTGATGATATTGAATTTAGAGCAGCGTTTGCTTGATTTGATGATGACGAAGATGATGAAAACCGAATCGTTTGATTTTGCAACGATTGGTCATGGTGTCGCCGATGATGTTGTTGAAAATCTACAGGGTAAATTGGTAAACCTGCGCGTAATCTTCTTTTTAACCTCGTGTTCCAGTAATTCTTGATTTCGTTATCGGTTCTTCCTTGAAGCTACACAAACAAAAACAAGGAAAAAACAACAACACATAAATACAAAGGACAAATACTCCAAACACATTAAATTAAATGCTATCGCATGACATATATAGAAACATACATGAAGGGCCATTCGAGCCCATTTGTTGCCAAACTTTGAATGAAGCTCGATGATTTGTCGTTCTTCATCAGCCGTAAACGCTCCTTTCTTCAAATTTGGTCGTAAATGATTAGCCCAGCGTAACCTACAACTTTTTCCACATCTCATTAATCCGGAATTCCTTTGTACTGCATTCCAATTCCCTTCACCATGTTTCCTCACGTATTCCATTAATATCGCGTCTTCAGCAGCTGTCCACGGGCCTTTCTTCAACCCCTGACCGCTATTTGTCCGCCCACATGTGCCACCATGTCCTATGTTTCTTGATACAGAAGTGGCACCATCTTCTGGAGCCATTTTAAATTTTCCTAGCTTTTTGATGCTATATATACAAGCTTATAAATGTAATTTTTTTTCTTTCAAATTTTCATATGTGATTGATCAATGAATATATTGATGATGTGAAAATTGTTGTGGATTATGGAAAATAAGATGTATGGCAAAAAAGATTGAGATATGAATGAATGAAGGCTGAAAGTGAAAAGAGTGGTTTTTGTGTGTGAGTTTTTATACGCTTCAGATTGTATTTCGGAAATGCATGTACCTCTTTTCCTTGTTTTACGTTTTCTTTATATCATATTTCTTTCTTTTCTTCTTTATATTTTATCATAAATTACTTTCGTAAACTATATATACTTTATTGTATGAATTCAAAAGTTATTTATTTTTAGCATGCAGATAAGACTTCATTATTCAATGTAGTAAGTATTTTAAATTAATTTGAGTAATGTTTTTTTGACATTCTGATTATACACACCTAAACTTCTTTTATCTATAACAAAAAATCATATCATTTCGGAGTTTTCTATAAGATTTAATCTTATAAAAAAAATTGGACCAGAACGTTTAATTTTGACACTTTGACATGTAGGGTTATTTTCATATAAGTGAATAATGATAGTGTGTACAATTTATAATAACGCAACACGTTATATGAGTTTGAACTAGTACAAAATTTGCTAATCATAGTCCACTAATAACCCCCACAGCTAGAACGGGGATGCAAAATGATAAAACTGGCCTGAAACTCATTAAAAAATGCAAACAGAAGTCTCTTAGTGAAAATATTGGCATAACGATAACAGGAACATGCAAAACGTAAACCTGTCTAATAGCAACTTGATCCCGAACAAAATAAATGTTAATCTCGATGTGCTCCGTGCATTGATGTTACACAAAATTAAAAGATAAATATGTGTCATCTTTGATCACAAAAATGCAAGTTTCTCTAAGTAAATTAAAAATATTGAAATAGATAAGAAATTTTGATATAAAAGCTAAAATATATCGTCCCCTATTTTGCGGGACACTGATTTTGTTCTTTGTTATTCGAGGGTTCATTGTATAGAAACAAAGTTACTATAAAACATGGTATACGAATGTTAAGGTGAGATATAAAGAATTTTGCTCCAAATGAATTTCTTAAAACTGAATTTCTTAATCAATTAATGCTTCAAACGCATATAACAGTTGTACATGCATATAACATTTGTGCGCATACGCATATTATGGAAACCTTTTAATACCATTAATGGTGTTTGTTAATTTGGTCAAATGTTAAATTATTGAAAGTTGAAAAGTAAAGTTGTTCGGGTCCATTATAAACCCATCTTCATATCTCATTTTCTCATTCTCTCTCTCTTAAAAAAACACACAACACCACAATCCATCTCTCTCTCTTAAAAAAACACAACACCACCGTCGGCTGCCACCCCACCACCGCCGGCTGCCACCACCACTGGACATGCTGTCGCCGTTGTAGGTTAGTCGGAATATGTGTGTTTTATATTTAAAGTTTGTTAATATTTATTATAAACTTTATATTGTAAACTTTATTATTTTGAGTTTTGTTTGTTGATCTATGTTCTTTTTAGTTTTTAAAGGTTTTATCTTTATATAATCTTTTATATTCTGTTTATGTTATAACATTTTTTACAGGTGCCGTCGGAATCTTTGCTCGCCGGAATCTTTGATCGCCGGAATCTTTGCTCGCCGGAATTATTGGCTCACCGAAATCTTTGGACACAGTCTTGCCGGCATTTATGTTGAACCCGCTGCATTGCCGGAATCCTCTATGGTTCTCTTAAAAAATTTGTTATTAAATTTTTTGTATAAATTTTACTAAAAATTTTATTTGTGTAAATATTTGTTTGGTACATATTTGTTTTGTTTTGCTTATAGTTTTATTATGAAATTTGTTACTAAATTTGTTGTAACTTTGTTATTAATGGGTTTCTTAAATTTGTTGAATTTTTCATTAATAATGTTGTAGTTGTGGTTGACCTTTCTAAATTATGTCCTATATTTTGGTTAGAAGTGTTGTTTTTGTTGTAAAAATCATTGATAAAACTCGTTGTTTTATTTACTAGAATATCTACTCGAATATTTATTGTATTGTGTCATAGTTAACTTGAGAATCTTGAATATTGATTATCAACTTTGAATTTTGGTGTGATGTGAATTTGAATTATTTGAAATATTAAGGAGTGAAAAACTTAATTTATCTTAAGAAACTATTTAATCAATAAAATACATAGCTGGACGATTGAAAGATATGATAGTAAGTTGAATTTTGTTCATTGAAATGGTAATAAAGTGTGACAAATTTGTATTTATTATGTTTCTATTTTTTTATTTTGGTATATTTGGTATGATTATTAAGTAGTAAAAATGCATTTATTATGATTGAAACATATATTATTTTGAAAGTCTTATTTTACTAACAATTTATTTTGATTGAAACATGCGAAAGGTAACTTAATAATGTTACTATAATTCCTCGAGATTTTAATTACACATCGATTACTGTTTCATGTTACATGCGTTTGCAATTATATTTTGATCTTTTCACGTTCTATTTAGAATGTTACACAAAACACTTACCATAATAACGTATATCGTTAATTATCTGCCGCTAGGAATTTCCGCAGCTATGCGCGGGTATTCGTCTAGTATATATTATAGAGTCGCAATGATTATGTATATGAAATTATGAACGTGACATAGTATTATGTATAGATGTATAAATTGTTACTATGATAATAAGCTTTTGGTTGGTTTAGCAAGTAAACTTTGATATTAAAACATTTGAATCATGGAAGTCTTTTAATTTTTTTTTTTGTGAAAGAACAACATAATCCTGATAATAAAAATCCATAATCAGACTATTAGTCTAATCGCATAGAACCATTTTTAATTGAACCATATATTAGTTTCATAGACTATAATATGGAGTAGCAATTAGCAGAAGTTTTAAAGCTCAAACTATGTTAGTACTTTAATTACTTAATTTTAACAATAAATCATATCCTTGAGCAAGCTAGAACTGAGCTTCTTAATAATAAGTAATTACTTTCCCACTGGGCCTATATATGTCTTATGCTACACACAAAGTTGCAAACATCTCAATAATCTCAAATTAGATCAACTTAGTGTTGGCATTAGTAGACATAAAGACCATATTAACTATTAATAAATACGAGTACGCAGTGGAATAATAACATGTATGAACTTCACATAGTCATATAAATTAACATAACAAGAAAGTAAAAGAAAACGTGTACCTTTTAGTAATTCTTCAATCAAGAAACAATAAAGATCAAAGTATGATCTCTCTACGGATTTGAACAATATGTTCTTAGCAATAGAGTATGCCAGTACTAATAGTGTTAAACAATCGTTTTTGAAAAACCTTGAATCAAATCAACACAAGAAACTATGTTTCTTGTTTCCTTGCCGTCGAACAAAGCAAAACCGAACACCCCTATAAAAGGTTTTGGTCGATCAAGCACAAAGAGAAAGAAAAAGAGATTTAGGGTTTTTTCTTAAAACACTCATCATAATAATGATCCCTTGAATCCCTTTATATAGCCTCTATAACTTGAAGGAAAAGAAAGCAATCCCACCTCCTTCCATTTTCTTGGTTTTGCATATTAGTCCTATGTTTAACATTTAAATTAATTATATCTTAATATTTTAATTAAATTATTACCACGAATTACTGTTTATTATTGTGCATCTCCATAGGTTCAAAACGAGACCGGACATATATTATTTATATGTACATTCTTTCAGCTCCCACTTGGACATGTAAAATAATATAATATAATAACATTGGTTAAGCGTTCTGCAACACGCCACTGGCTCTCGGAGGAAACCTTTGAGTGTAGTTCCCAAAATACATTTAAATGATTAATCATTTACAATCCTTTTGTTTCACAAATGACATGTTAAAATAGATATGGATCGTAGTCATTCTATTTTAATGATTTTGTTTCTCGTATTACATAATTAAATCAAGATTACCAATCTAATCGGGACAAATCCAGATTACCATTGGGTCTGGCCAGACACATATCTGATTAATTAATCGAGGGGCCCAGTAACATTATTATTTCAATCCAGTTGAACGAACAAATTCTTCTTGGACTACAAATAGGTTAGTCATCATATATTTCAGAATACTCTATGATTATAGTCTTTATGTCTACCTTGTTACAGGTTTAGTGTGAGAAGTATATCAAAAAGTATCATCATCATTCATATATTAAAACTAACTTGTATCTCAAGTTAATGTTTTTAGTAACGTAAATCATTTACATGTTTCACTGTTGACGACGATCATAAGTGAGTGACTTGTGTTGGAGAAGTGCCGACATGCAAATCTATTAAATATCGTTGTGAGATTGGAGAAAACACGTTTTAAATATTCTAACGAATATTACAAACACTTCAAATATCATTTAATTCAATTATATTCCCATTTAATTGATCAATATAGACTGTTAGAATAATATTTTTATTCAGGATTAAACATGCAAAAAATAGGCCAATGTTTTTGAATAGAAAACGAATCATATCAAATATTTTAATTCATAAAATAACATTATTTAACAATATCCATAATCCAAATACTAAATAATCAAACGCATGATAATTCTAGTGACGATTCATGTCCAAGATCGAATATTCGTACTTGTTGACAAGGCATAGATTTCATTAACTAGTTTTGATCTTTCGGAATTTTGAGAATACTTATTTCAAGAATTCAATAAGTGAAGTTCTTGAATATCTATGATGAATGTTTGTTTGTATATATCCAATATCTTGACACACTATATCTTATAAGGTGTGTGACATCAACTATTAACAACAATCATCATTTCACAGCTTCCAAAAGTGTAAAGCATTCTTATTCTTTAATGTATAATGCAACTATGCTCTCAGTTGAGCACAACTAGTTCACATGGTCATCATCAAAATGAATCATTATCATGATCTTGGTATTGAGGTGTCATCTCAATTCGATTTAGCATCCGTGTACACAAAACAACCCATGCTTTTTAAATCCGTAAACAATGAATATTTCTCTTAATAATGTTTGCACCTCATGAACTACAAGTTCATTGGTTATTCTAATAGCACAATAAATTGTTGCAATATATATTCTTAGATTTTCATTACTCTGGACAAATTCATAATCTAAGAAGATTTCCATAACCAAACATATTTTATTAATATATTCAATTCAATGATTATCTAATAATTTTTGATTAAATACCAATGTTGTCAAATCATCTTGCATTCATGCATGATACAACTATTCCTATACACAATATACATAATGAATCCTTTAGTCAGACTTAAGATTTTATTCATGTTCTATCTTATCAAAAGATATGCATCCATTGAGACTTTCTAAATGGTATTTTTGTTAATTGGGGTTAGATTATATACCGTATATGTTCATAGCAATAAACATATTATTTCAAGGTCGTACATCCAATTTCTTAAATCTTTCAGGTGAATGAAACCTGAACATAATACCTCTCTACTAGCTTTTCAAAATACTCAGGAGTTATCTTAATTATAATTAAATTCAAATCAAGTAAATGATTTAATAATAAACTTAAGATTATCCTCCTGGATGCTTACAATAATCCATACTTGGATTCTTGTCATTTGTACACTTCATAAAGATTTTATAAATTCATAAACTCCTTTGATTACTAAACCTTCATCCAATAATTAATCATTCAAGGAAAGAGTTTAATTCTCTTGCGATTTTTCATCTATATGAACTCAGTAGATAATCACCATCTTTATATACTTAATGTGCATAGAAAAATATTTAATCACAATCAATTACTTGAGTATGATTAAAATCCTATCTTAATACATGCATTAAATATGTTATACAACATTGTCCATATGAGTTTGATACCTAGAATCATTAAATTTAGGTTTTTTCTTCTCTTTGAGGAAACTAAGTATAACTTCACAGTCTAAACGTATAAGTTAAAGATCAATTAAATTTCAAAATTGATTATCTTGTGGACAGCATCTTAACATTCATATCTTGAGTCTTTGTCAAATTCAAAATTCAACAATGCATATTAATGGTTACACCATGATACCGATTTTAAAATTCAATAATGCATCGTTAACAGGTTCTCCATGATCTCGTGACTCATATTCCTCAATGTTTGTATAACATTTATCAATCAAGTTTTTGAGGATTTCCTTGTTGGATCTATTGAAAAGTATTATATCATTATAAGGTTTAACATTTAAAGCCTCGATATGATATTCACTAGTGTGTTTAAGAAGGTTATGTATTTTGTATCTTTTTTATCCTTTTAAGATCTAAAAACCCTCCCAATCGCTTTTTGTAATTTTAGACACTTCTATAATTACTTAGCATGTAGAGGGACATTACAAGATACATTGACAGTTCCTGAGTTTAGTTTGTTAATATCATTCTTCATAGACTTTTTAACCAAATTTAGAACTTCAATTTTTTAAGACTTAATGTGAGTCATCACATTCTATAATGATGGTGTCTTATTAACCTTCTAGGTTGGAGCTTTATTGAGTATATTCAAGAGATACTTAATTTTCAAACATTGACTGATTTTGGAGGTAAAATATTTAAGTTATCTATATCAAATAATTCTAAAGAATTTGATCAAAACTTAGACATTACCATGAAAATTGTGGTATTCTATGAGTAATTTTATTGTGAGACTTTATCACAATCTTTTAGATAACTTAATACTTTTTAGGTCACATACTTATCAATTGTGTCAAACCAAATTGAATATATAATATTTAAAAACCTATTTGCATGCAATAATGTATACGGCTTTAACTAGTTCAAGAACTCTATCCATGTTAACAATACATTATTTTGCCTTTGAACAATTCAAGGACTTTTGTTCATGTCATAGCCAGAGGATATAACTTACTTTATGTTATAAGTCTTTCAACATTTAAAGGACTTCATGTTTATTAATTTACATTAAACATAAACATATTTAACTAAAGTAACTCTGAACGCCAACTCTTGACTTCAGTAAAAATTTCAAGTTAATCAAGATTACTTCATTATTTGGGACATTCCAAGAGCACATAAACCTTTTACTTGAAGTAGTCTATCAATTAAGATTACTTCATTATTTTGGACATTCCAAAAACACATAAACATTTTACTTGAAGTAGTCTTTAATTCATATCTCGACATATTGTTTCTTACCTTACGGTCAAGAGAACCTTTAATCATATTGTTATTGTCATGTGTTGTACCTTGCACACAATAAAGATTTCTCCCACTTGTGCATGGCACAACATCATACCATGTAATCAAACAACACGACGTTCGTTTGTTTATGTGGACAATATGATAGTGTCACAGATATTAGCGTTACAAGTAGATATTGAACCACTTTGTTTAGTAAGAAATAGTGCACAACTATCCTTAAAAACATGAGTGTCTATAGTTGGAAAATTATATATTATCTCAAGACAAGCAAGAAATAATCTGGGTAACCTTGTAGCTCCCACTGAATTTGACAGCATCACATGAATGTCTTTAATTCAGAAATAAATCGTGATGCTCCCACTGGATTTGACAACATTGCAAGTGTTCCATAACCAGTGAAAACAAATAGTGATCTATTTACTTTCCAACTCTCTTTGAAATCTTAATTAGTAACATTTACTTGGATTTCAAAAGTTCTACTATGTAGATGAGGGACTATCCATCAATGCTATTGATTAACTTGAAAATTGGGCATGCAATTTCCTCCTTAATTTGGATTAAGACAAACAACTAGATATATTATCCTAGTTTGCCTTTACCATTTTGCGGTAATAATGGTATTTTTCTAATCAAGAACTCATAAAACATCTTACATTAAGATGTTACCATTTGATAGCTTTAAGAACATATTCTCTAGTTATCTATATGTCTTATATCTTTCAAAATATTCACCATGAAATCTATATGAAAATATAAGTCATGCAATATACTTAACTTTTAAGCTTGCTATGAGTTTGATTACATTAGGACAATTCCTACGTTCCTATTATAACTTTCCGGAGCAAGAAAGATATTAGGAATGAGTCTCCATGTTCCTTACAAGGAAAGGAGTCTCGGTTTGACTTCTTTGATAAAGAAACAAACCATTGTTTACGGTTTTATCGTTGCATTAATACTATTAATAGAATCGCAAAATTCAATTTTAGTATTTTCGATAATACTCCTTGAAGAAAATTAACTACCCATGTTTATTCAAATAAACAATTAATTTTCTAAGGTTAGGATCCTACTTGACATACCACCACCACATCAGTTGATCTGCTAGTGATGGTGTATTCAAAAGGTAATCAACGATTGATAATTCACAACTTTTGTAACTCCTAAACCATATGGGACTTACTTTATTACAATAATATCTAGTAAGCATGTTTCATCCCATCTATGCCGCGTGTTAATAGGTCTAACCACAACAACGCTAAGTCGTCCAATCAAAAACTGTGATTATGTAACACTCACCGTCTCACGGAAAAGCGTATAATCACCTTGAGATTGCAAATCTACACACGTCTCACGCATAGTAAAGAGCAATCTACAAGTGTTTTTACAAATTGGATGGCAACAACTTAGTTGAAAAAGGGTATTTTATTTGACGTGTCAAATATGTACGAAGAAGCATGCATACATCTTCGTATCATAGATTTTAATAAAAACTTTATTCTCAATTAAGTTATTATTACGGTATCACCTATTATCATCGTATCAAATACATAAATAGTGAGACCTTAAAATTGACGATTCAACGTATCTTTAAATATAAAGATTTGCTTTTTACCGCGGGAAAAGATTAAAGAATGATTAAAAATCATTCAAACCCTAGACCATTCGCGACTTCCTACATAGTATGCAAGGTAAGGAAACTACAACGTAGTCAGGTATTATAGGGTAATGGTATCTACAAGACCGAAGTCCTGATGAGTCTCCCCGAACCTTATCCTTGCAACTATATAGTACTTTTGCAAATTACGTCATTGATAAAAATTAAAACTTTAATTTAAAAACACATTATGAACTATAAATTGCTAGTCTAATCATGGAAGATTTTATATCGGATGTAAGCCGAATCCACTTTTGACTTTTTGCATTATATAGTCCATAATAAATCTTATTTCGATAATCATTAGTCATGTTTATATTTATTTTTTCGAAAAACCCTTTTATTTTCTCACAAGTCCAAACTTAAAATAAAAGCAATATAAACACAAAACTAATACACATAACACTTATTTAAAACAAATACTTAACAATTAAGTCATGCAAATATCGATTATGATCCTAATTATCTAATAATTAAAACATGTATATATTCATACTAGTTGCAAAGCCCGCCCGATGGGCAGGCTTGCCTTGTGAGTATCGTAGGAATATATAAAGTGACGGTTAATTAATTCGAAGATCGCATAATATCTATAGACTGAATAAAGAACAAAAACAAATGAGTGGTAATCTGATATAAGTATTTGTCATTACAAAGTATACGCTTTTAGTTGAAATTCGAAATAAAGTTTCTTTATACACAACGTTTGTCGTTGAATTTGTGTATTTACAATCTCTATCACAACATAGAATCTTCAAACCCTTCATGCTCTCTTGATCCTTGAGACAATGACATATAGTTTCCCATGAGAGAAAACCGGCCTCTGATGGGCGGGATTGTATTGTGAATATCGTTTACAAAAAATTAAGTAAATGTGAATCAATAATAAAAAAAAGAAATATTTATTGAATGTGTTAACAACGAATAGAAATGAATGCTCACTCGTTCTAAAATAAACCGACCCCTGGATGGGTGGGCTTGTATTGAGAATATCGTTTACAAAAAAATAAGTAAAAGTGAATCAATAATAAAAAAAGAAATATTTATTGAATGTGTTAACAACGAATAGAAATGAATGCTCACTCGTTTTAAAATTCAACGTATATTTTGTTTTTACAATACATAATATATGCAATGACCAAGTTCACGCTATGCCATACACCCATTGTAGTTAATTTTCTTTATTGCAATACACAGCCTGCAAATTTAACCGGTCAGTATTTTTTTTGTTTAACTAAGAAACAGCACTAAACAAATAGTTAAGCTTCATGATATTTTTTGTTCCGGTTTAATTATGTTATAAAAAATTGAACAACGACAAAAAAAAATCTTTGTATGAGAGTTTACCTGCACCGAGTGAATTTCAACAAAGTTGAAAATACTCAAAACATCTTTGCAGCGGTAGAGATCCATGTCATATTTCTTATCCCAAAGGATTTCCTCAAGCAATAACCGCACCTGTAGAAATACATGATATGTAAGAAACACAAAACAATTCACAAAGCTGCAAACATAGCAAGTAAACTTGCAAAACTGCCATTTTTGGTACAAGCCAAACAGCCGGGTCGGGTCATGTTGACCCCCTAACAATATGAACTACTATATGAGTTATATACTTATACTTCAAGATACCAGATGTAGGTCGGGTTGAACACGGCCTCTTATTTTTCCACAGATGACTTTTTATAATAAACGATTTGTGAATTATTTGTGGTTTATGAATACAATAGTGAATTAAGTTTTTGAATAAATGATTTAGTAGATTGCAATGTTGCATGCATCATAAATATGTCCCTTACAACCTATCAAACCCATTCAAATAACTTGGGCAACCATTCCCTTCTTGGTTACTTTTTTGAATTTGAAAACAAAATTGTAGATATATACAATATTAGTAACTTATATAAACCCACCAATCACTAAACGCCCTCAAGGTTGGCGGGAATACATACTTGTTTCCTGAATCTTTAGAAAATGGTGACACGGCTAATGACACAACCGGTTCTGAAGCAGTCATAGAAGTCATGGTGCATTTGACTGATCCATCTGTAAAAGTATCTCCTGATGCACAATATAAACCAATTAGTGCTACAATTTGAACTAAATAAGTTTACTCAAACTTGATTTCCAAGAGTATTGCTTATGACTTCCGGCATCTTAATTATATATGGATTAAAATAGCCCCTGTAAACTGTGACAATGAAAATCTCATGGCAGGGATATTGATTCAAGAGTCCAAACCAAACGCACCCTAAATCAAGACTACAAATACTAAAAATTTATTTTTTTTGGTAATCCTACTGTAGGTAAATGAGTGGCAAATTTGATCACAAAAAAACTACTACACATCAATGTATAGTGTTTCTTCCCTTACGCAGAAAATAAACATTGGATTGCCCAGACATGACTTTCAAAACTTGCTATTCATAGGGTAAACATTAAAATTGGTCTCCCTTATTTGAATAACAAAAGTCATTTAGAAAGATAAATACTTACATGATTTGCTCTCGTTCAAAAGCACTTTTAAGCAGGGCGTATGCACCATTCTTTATGTTCAATGGTATGAAAGCAGGATAACCGTAACCACCAACTCCAACATGATTCTCGAGTTCTGGCTGTTTACCTGCAGCGGCCCACACAGAGTTGCACAAAGATTCGACTCGTTATTGGTATCTCAGAACCCATTTTTATACCCACTAAATTGTTCCTTTTATGACTACGAAAATCCACACCTAGTGTCCACCCATTTCGTCAATTATAAATAGTATCAGGTTTTAAGGTCAGTAAAAGAGAAATACACTTTAATACTGCAAAAATTTACCGAGCACAATCCTAACTACTCGACTTGCCCACTATTTAGCAACTTCAATTGTAACACCCCCAAATAGGGTCGCAGCGGAATAAGGGTCCGGGGCGTGTTACTTCTCAGATCAATAACACAAGATAATAAGGTTACATGTATATATGTTTATGTTTTTTGTATTAATTTAAAAGATTAAAGAATATACAACAAAAACATATGTGCAATTACAATTTTAATCAAAACAAGTTTCATGGGTTTAATGGTATTAAATGTAATGTCTGTGGAAAAAAACATATTTGCACCTGATTATCATTTCGAAAAAATATCATACAAGAAAAATTTAACAAACAAAAAATTATTTTTTTATCTTGAAAATGAATGATACAAAAAAAAAACGTTTAAAATTAGACTAAGGAAAAAAAGAACTAAATGTGTTTTACTATTATACCCTTTTGAATTAAATTAAAAACTTTAATAATACTAAATTTTTATTGCCATAAAGTGGTTCTATACAAAAATAACTGGTTCTGCTAAGAAACGGTCCCATTTATATATATATATATATAATATATTATATATTTATATATATATAATATAGTATATATAGTTAGGATCAAATGAGAAGTTTTTCTTAAAATAAGAAGTATAAGTGAGTAACTATTATGCATATCGAGATGCACCGACTTAAATTAGACGCATCTCTATAATTTAGATGGCATTATAACGCCTTTCAAGCTCTTTTAATTAGAATGCACTATACATATATTGTGTGCTTTCATGATTTCTCATGTTTTTTGGTTCCTTCTGCAACAGTGCTAAAAATCATAAGAATCAATTTGCACAATCTACACATCAAATTAACTTTGAATCTCGAATGGTGCATTGCATTTAAATGAATGAAATGCATCTAATGCAAGTACGTTGGCATCTCAAATGTGTTGGTTTTGTAGTCACTTCTCACACTTATTATTTTAATTTACTTCTCACTGGATCCCCCCTCTAATCTATATATATCTATTATTTATATATTTTATATATTATATTATTATATTATATATATTTATACTATTTATATATACTATATATGAGACGTTCTTTGGCGAACACTTTTTTGTACAGGATACCTACAGAACCTACTTTAATCCAATCAGAATTTATACTTTTTCTTTATTCAAAAAGGTAGAATGTCAAATCACATTTGATTTTTTTATTTTTGATATTTTTCTTAATTAAATACGTTTTTTGTTAGCCCCTAATTTTTTGGAATTATATTTTCTTTAAATTAATTAAAAAAACATTTTTTAAAACCCCTAAATTTTTGGAATTTTTTTTTCCAGGATACAAATTTTAACCAAAAAATAATTATGGTACCATCTATGTTTTTTTAAATTACTTTGAATTTTACATACATTTTTGCGTACAGTTATTTAGCCTTATGATCTTATTTGTTTGCTTAAAATAATTATTGCACATATGTTTCTAGTGTACATTATCTTTGTGAGTCGGGACGGGTCGGGACGGGTCGGTTTTGGCCCGATGCTCAGCCCTAATGATTTAATAGGATTTTGTTCTTGAAAAATAAACTGATCCTTTTGACCCGTCTTAACCATTTAGCTCTTTATGCAAGTGTTCAATTGACTGGAATTGACACCTTCATAAGCTCACGATCTGTATTACTACTAGCCTGTAACTGAGTCCGTGTTGCGTTTTAACTACTAGCAACATATAGGGTAGTTAAAGACCAACCATTACATGTTATGAAATTTATGTAAAATATCATCAAACAATTTATCAAAAATTGTATAGTATGATTAAAATGTAACATATTATCAGTATACAGTACGTAGTTTATTATGATTAGGTTTTTTGACTGTTGAGACTTAGGACTTCTGGCATAAGATGTGAAGAAACAATAGGTATCGATCCTACAAAGGATATGAAGGTACGGTTCAAGAGAGGGAAGATCTGCGAAAAGAGGCTCAAAAAGAAAGAAATAGAAAGAAGTCTGTTGGATAAAGATGAAGCCGTGAGGAAGAAGTCTAAGATCACTATAGACCGAGACTATGACATTAGTAAAGAAGTTTCACTTAGGGCTGAGCATCGGGCCAAAACCGACCCGTCCCGACTCAAACCGAAACCGAATAAACTCGAAATGCAGGACCAAAACCGAACCGATTAGTACTCGATCGGTTTCGGTATTAGTCGGGCAAATTCGGGATCAGTTTCGGTATTGGGCTATCAGGCCCGAAATTTCAAAATAGCAACAAAAAAATTGTCACAGTAGCTGCTCCAAACACAAGTTATAGCATATGCAAATCCAAATTCAATCCAAATTCAATCCAAATTCAACTTACAGTAGCAACAAATTAAATCCGAATCCATTACAGTAGCAACAAAAAAATCCAACCAATATTACAACAAACCAAATTCAATCATGCTTCAACATTCTTCTCTTTTCCTTGAGTTTGTTCTCCCTTTTGTTTGTCTAACCCCTCTTGAATTTCTAGAAAAACATAACAAACGATGAAACGAATTACAAATCTATAATCTCAATAAAAAACTATGTATGAGTTATCGAGTTTACCCCTATTAGCCAGGTCGTTTGTCTTTTTCATCATATCTTCCAACGTATCCATAGTGATTATTTTCTACTTGATGTAACGAGATCCAATCTTTTGCGTGCATAGACCAATGCCCCTCTACAAGTTTACCTAAAGAATTCCTATACAGGTCCCCAAAACTCTACCGCATCGCCGAAGGCAAATTCGAAGCAACGGTGGTACTATAGGATGCACCAAGATTATCTAAAACAAAGACACCAAAGTAGCAGTTAGTTTGTTTACTTTGTTTAACACGTTAACAAACTATGACAGTAGCAAGATATCTAAAACAAAGACACCAAGATATCATAACAAAGTTTGTTATAACAGTAGCAAAAAAAATAATATAACATAAGTAATTATGTAATATGCATAACAAGACACCAAGGTAGAGTTAGTTTGTATGCCAATTTTGTGTTACTGTTGTTAAAACAGTAGCAAAAAAGACAACAAGTTGCCAATTTTTGATTACTTGGTTATGTACAGTAGCAAAAAAAAAAGACACCAACTAGCAAAAAAAAATTTCTTATTACCTTTCGCCATCCTTGATACGATTGGAAATCGTGGACTATTTATCTTCCACCAAGTAAGTATGTCGAGTCTTCGTCATCCTCTAGCTCTAGACGCGGTTCTTTAAGATATTTTTTTCAACTCGTCTTCACAACCCCATCGTCAACTGATTTCCAACTTTATCTTTAAACCGAAATTTATGAAAGCAATTGCCACGACGACTTCTGAGCTAGTACTTTAACTAGACATTGAACGCGTAAGTCGCTTGATGTGCATGAGCCATATTTTTTTCTTTGTATATGGCAAACAATAATCCCATAGCCTTCTCAACCTTCTCAACAAATTTGGCACATAATTCGTCGGGGGTTAAAAATTGAAATGGCGTCTCTTGACTATCTTCCTCATCTTGCTCCATTGGCATACAACCATTTTCTATCAAATGCTTAAACCCATAGCCAATTATTTCCGACTTCATCGTGGGATCTAAAATAACGGCAAAGTACATGTAATGGTTGATTTTTTTGTAATCACCCCAATATTTGTCATACTTTTTTCTCATGTCTACAATCATGTCCTTAAAATGAGCATTTGCTTGCCACTCACGAAGATGCTTATCAATATCAAGTACCTCTCCAAACCACAAATGAGCAACGGGACTTGATACGTTTGACACAAGTTCGGTTGTTCCCTTAAATTTCTCCAAAAATTGAACTACCTTTCTACACTTCTCAAAATCAGCCCGCTTAGGTGTTTCCTCAAGGTCTCGAGCAAAACAAGAGTTATTAAAATCATAATAAAAAAAAGCATCTTTTAACTCAATGGCGGTTTTCAACATATCATGTGTTGAATTCCATCGTGTAGGGCATTCGGAAATCAAAAACTTCTTTGAATCGGTAGCATTTTCAACACTTCATTAAGTTATTAATCTTTGGCTCGAATGTTTTTATTATTTCCCGGCCAAGCTATTTAATACTACATTCCTTTTTTGTACTTTTTTAAACCATCTTTGACAATTAGGTTAAAATATGAGCCATACATCTTATGTAAAATGTTTACCCATTATCATACTATGGGGGGTATATGGTACAATCTCTACCAAGTATTCTAGAGCTTTGTCATTGAAAGCAATGTTATCAACCTGTATGGTCATAACATTCTTTATAACCCCATCCGGTTATACAATTCCAAAAGTGCCCTACCAAAATCCACTCCCTCTAAGGACTATGAATTGGTCTAAAATTGATTATTCTTTTGTGCATTACCCAATCATCATCTATAAAGTGGCCGGTTAAAACCATAAAGTTCATTCTTTTACAACTAGAAGTCCACGTAAACGTGGCTAATGGACCGTGGTGGTATCCTTGCTTAAAGAAATTGATAGGCCTTCCTCACTTACTAGATAAAACTTAGAAATATCCCTAGCAATCATAAAACGGAGGGCTATATTAAATCAAGATTTGTCATGACCGATGAGAACTTAATGAAACCGCGCAAGCCGTGTTTCTAACAAACTTAAAGGAAGCTCGGCAGAACAATTAAACTTAAATCAACGACTCTTTAATCACTTTTTCATCATACTTTCCATGTTTCTAAAGTCCACTATTAGTGCCAACCCTCATCCTTCTCAATAATCTTTTTCTTAATTGCTAGTTAATTTTTTTGTTTCCTTAATTTTCTCAACATCTGGGTTGCAATCACAAATAGGTAATGATTGTTCAAGGTCGCGTACCATGTCTATGGAGTCGGTCTTTTTGAAAACCGCTGGACACCATTTGCAGTATGCCATCTTAGTAATTACCCCATCTTCATCTTTTTCAATCTTTTGATCAAAGTAATTTTTTCCAACATTCCTGACTTTTTGGTTTCCTTGGATTTGATGGGGCTTTTCTTTTGCGTTTCTTATCTTCATTGCCAAAAGTCCTCCACGTCTAGGTACACAATCCTACAACCAACATTAACAAAGAAAATTAATTAAAATTTTCACAGCCCTAAATCCCTAGATTTTCACAGCCCGAAAGCAAAATTAAAAATCGAATTATAAAAAAAAAATTAAGTAAAAAACTTACTTCAATTGTAATGTTTTGTTGAGATGAGAAGGATTCATATGTAGGCATTGAAGATGAGATTGATTCATATGGGGTGTTTTGTTGAGGGTTTTGTTGATCAATTGATGATTAATCGAAGGTTTCACTGTTTTGTGTTTGGCGTGTGTGTGTTTCACAGTGAAATTTCCCCTGTTTTGTGTTTAACATAGCTGGAAAAAAGTATGTATTATCAATACTTAGTCGGTATGTCGGGCTATGTCGGGTTTAATTCGGTTTTGTGTACCGACCGACCCGATACCGAAATCGACCACTTTTTCCATCCGACAACTGACCCGATTGACTCGGTATCGGGATCGGTTCGGTCGGGCTAAATCGGTTTCGGTCGGTTTTGCTCAGCCCTATAAATCATTTAGTCAAAAAAAATTACAACATAAATAATATAATTGTCACAATCATATTAGATCGTTTTGACCCGTTAAAAATGTCACCTTTTCTCTATGATTTTGTTTTCTATAAGAGTTAATTGCATAAATGGTCCCTGTGGTCGTCCGGATTTAACGAAAATGGTCCTTCAAACTTTTTTGTAATGAAAATGGTCACTATGGTTGTGAAACATAACGGGTTTGGTCCTTATAGGGACTAAATCCGTTATGGGTCATGGGGACCAATACCGTTATGAATCCTCTTACCACAGGGACCAAACCATTATGTTTCACAACTATGGGCATCATTTTCGTTACAAAAAAGTTTGAGGGACCATTTTCGTTAAATCCGGACGACCACAGGGACCATTTATGCAATTAACTCTTTCTATAATCCGTTAAGAGTTTCAAAATGTGCAAATGTATGTCAATTCGTATTCTGTTTTGAAGCATCAAACTGAATTTTATTTATTCTCATAGATTGCCTTATATTTGCCTAATTCAGCAAACAAGTGAGATAGCGGACAAGAGTGCACCTTTTAATGTTACAAAACTCACTGCATCTACGAGGTAATAAAATAATAAAACCAAAATGTATGGAAATAGTCTTTGTGGTTATTGGCTGCAACTCACGCTCTGCGACAGAGCATATTTGTTTCTTACTTTTTCTTTCCTTAATTTGTACACATAACCAATATATATTGTGTGTGAAAATCTCGATAGGTTATTTTATGTTTGTTGTGATAAAAAATGGAAAAAAAAACACGACTATAAACATAAACAACACTCGTCGTAGCGAAGCGCGGGTCCAAAAATCTTGTTACTATTACTCAACAACATAGTTTAGTATCACTATTAAAACTATTTTACCATCACTTTATAAAAATTTGTATCACTTATAAACTAATTAACTATCATATACAAAATAACTCTCATTAACTATTCCACTATTATATCATAAACTAATTTACTATTATATATAAAATGACTCGCTACCATTTTCGATCAGATTTGCTACCATCTCGTAAACTATTTTGCCATCATCTATAAAACATTTCAACATTTTTTAAGAAACCTAGTTACCATCACATATAAACTATGCAACTATTATTTTGTAAACTAATTCACTATATATAAATTACTTTGCTATCACTCTATAAACTAAGTTACTATCGTTTTACAAACTATCTTTCCACTAACTCATAAGATATTTTTTTGACATCTTATATACTACCTTGCAATCATCTCAAAAACTACGTTACTATCACTTTATGAATCATCTTGCTTTTACTTTATAAAACTATTTTGTTTCCATCTTATGAATTATTTTGTCACCCTATAAAACTATTTTGTATACATAACACTAGTTTGACGAAAATGAGCATTGCATCATTAGTCCTCAATTATACATAGTCTGATCACCTATGTCTAATTCAGAAAACAACATACCATGCTGAGAGTAGTCACCCTAAAACTTTTGTCAAAGTCATTTTTCTATTTATATCCCCGAAAATCAAAAAAAATTTGTGTGCGTGCTCATAAAACGTGTTTATCACGGGAAATTGAGTTAGTAATCATAGTAACTGAATAGACCTTTACACCAACTTACTGCATAGACTCGACATCACCTTACGCCAAATTCTACGTCAAAAAGTCGAGACGCATCACTAGTCACCCTAGGACAATCCGGTAACAAGTTTGCTCGCCATTAAGGAATTTAATAAATCACTCATTCAACGTCGACGTAATACCATAGAGCTTGGTAGTTGCGACGCCATCATAGGTATAAATTCGTTATCACCCTGGAAAGGAAAATGTTATAACTGGCGCTTTAAGCCGAAAGGAACGGATAAGGCCACTAGGATTCGAACTTTAGTCGCAACAATAAATTTTAAACCGACGTCACAAATCTTGAACGCTCAACCTAAAGCAATTAAGGAGAATGCAAACGAGTTACCAAGCGTGGTAAAGAAAATATCGAGAGATGTAAATAAAAAGAACAAATAAATTTATTGTTACACATTCGTTTATTACCTTAGAAATAAGATTACATAAGAACAAAAAGAAAATAAAGTTTTATTACAACCCTTCTCTAGCAATAATGCCTATTACTTCTAAAGTAGATCTACGCTAATTTCTAGGACAATGAGTGGTACGAGAAGCGCCAGAATTGCAGCAAGAAACTGATAATATTCATCGTATGGAACGCCGGCCATGTAGATGGCAATTGCTATTGCGCTCGCCATCACCACAATTGTAGTAATATGCAACATTTTGAAAGGTTTAAATAAGAGAAATTTAAGTGAAAGATTTAGTGTTTTATGGAAAGATGGATGATAAGAATTTGGTATTTAAAGAGGAAATGTAATTGTTGGGTTATTATTCAGTGTCGTTAGGGGCACTGTTCATATACAAAAAAAGAGGCTAAATTCTAGATATATTTGACCCTTTAAAAGTTTAGCTAGAATGGGTCCGATATCTCACCAACTCGAATTACCACGAGAACTCAGCGGTAGTCATAACACGTTTCATACCTCAAAGCTGAAGAAACGCATGTCCAATGAATCACTCGTCATATCTCTGGAAGAGATCCAGGTTGACGATAAGCTTAACTATGTTGAAGAACAGGTAGAAATCATGGACCACGAGGTCAAACAACTCAAGCAAAGCCGTATACCGATCATCAAATTTCAATGGAATTCCCAAAGAGGTACAGAGTTCACGTGGGAACATGAAGACCAAATTTCGAAACAAGTATCTGCACCTCTTCACCAACACCAATCCGGAAGGCAACTCAAGCTGAATCTCGGGACGAAATTCTTTTAACACGGGGAGACTGTGGCAATCCATATTTTCAGGTCATTTTACGTCAATAAACTCAAAACTATTTACTTTGAACATTTACGTGTTTACTTTTAATTACAACCGTTAAGTTAAATCGCGTAAACTAAAAATCAACATTTAACATAAACCGACATTAAACAAATATAAGTTTACGTCAATTATGTGTTTTACGAAGATCATTTATAACTTTTTATATTTTATTTTTTACTTTACGTGTAAAATATGCATCACTTTAACAAATAATACGATATTTATAGAACCATGAAATGGGGAAAAAATATTAATCATACAATAAATAGTATCCTGATTTTGGTTGACTTGGTGCTTCAAGTAAAACAAAAGTTAAGTTATTTATAGATGGAAGTTGTGCTACATATCTAGAAAGCGTTAATAGGAACAAAATTAAGTTCATTTTGGTCCCATGTATCAACCTTTTGATATAGCACATTAAGTTTTCTATAACCCTCAAATTAAAGATTGGATTTTTAAAAAATAATAGGAGACAAAAATAGAGTATCAAGATCGAAAGATGAATGATGTTTTAATAAGATTCGTTATATACTAGTAGCTTGTCCTTTGTTGCAAGTAAATTATTAAGCCTATTTCCTAGAAACATCAAATGAGTTATTTAATATTCTGATAAACATCTGTATTAAACCAGGTTATTTGGTTCGAGAAAACTTTAATACATACCGCTCTCTTACATGACTGTAGTGCTCTTTACTTTGCTTTAGGATCCTAAAATGAATCAAAATAGTTTAAATACCTGCAAGAACAACATAATAAATGTGCATGTTGTGGAATTTGTTCGTATCTAACACTTTCTATTTCAATCACATGGTGTCTTGAGCATATAATATCGTTGCCTTAGTTGGATCAACCTGTTGCAGCGATTACATTAAGCATTTTCATCAAGCAATCAATATGAAACTTTATCTATACGAAAAAATACATGTTCTAAAAACACCAACTTGTTACATATAAAAGTTAATACGTGGTGCAATGTTAATTTAGTCAAACCCTATACCTTCATTTGACAGAGCTTTTAAAAAATTCCAGCGTAAGGTTATAATCAAATGAAAGTTTTTGTTAATTAAATTTCTTTAGGCATTTCATCAATGGTGTTGCATTACACTTAGAATTTATGTATCACTATCAATTACTGAAACATGTATAAGATTAACTAAAAAACCAATCACCCAAAATCATATATAAAAAACTTAATTTATTCTAGTAAATAAATCCTAACTTAAGCAATCAAAATAAATACTGATGTGATGTAAATCATGAATGAGAATGAATTTTTTTATCAGCCTACCATGCCTTATTGACATATATTTAGTCACAATCATCACTGCACATATTGACATACATGCCTTAAAAAGTTATAGATGTTGGATTGCTAACTTTAGAGCCCATAAATATTTTATCAACAAAACTTATTTTTTATTAACATACCTTAGACGCTCCTTCATCCGAAATCAATTAAATGTTGATACATTTAAATGGAGAAGCTCCTTGGACATGATAAATTTAAATGTTGATTAGTCAATTAACATGACTGAACTTTACTTGCCTGCCAGGTCTCAACTATGGTCACCATACTCATCTGAAAACAATAATCCCAAAAGGATAAACAATCCGCATGAAAATCATTAACAAAAACGCATTTTGCAACAATTCACAGATGAAACCTCCAACCTTGCAGCGACTCAAAAAATCGATAGGATTATGATCCAAAGCCACATCAACACACTCTCCTAATATGGCAATCGAATGAAGGATCCAATAAAATAACCACGGCCAGCTGTAAAACATCATAAACAATATCAATTAAATCACAACTGTATGTGTATGTGTGTGGCAGTGAAAAAACATACTTAGCATCCAATACAACAAAGGACCAAGATTCCTTAAACCTTTCATCAGATACTTGATATGATTATCTGGTTGCACCTCTAACCTTAAACATATCTAACACTTTCATAAATTAAATAATTAAAAGAAATCAATATTAGGTTTTAAGTGAACTTACATAACTGCTTGTGAATTAGGGGGACAATTACAAAAGAGATTATATATATGAAACACTTGACTCTCATGGGCCAACTGTTCTTCTTAATACTGAGAATCAATTGGTGGGCATGGTTTTCCAAAACGTGATTTTTATACTGAATGCTATAAATTCACAGATAACAATGACGACACCTATTACATGATGATTCAATTAGACATATTACACAAAATAAATGCAAAAATCATATCTCTACACGAATATACATGTATTTGTCCAAGTTGTTCACCTACAATCTACTACCTGAATTTTCTATGAAGATTATTGTGAATCAAAGGTGAGGGGATTGAATTGAGGAGTGATTAAAGAGATGTATAGTGATAATACCTTTTTAAACTCCACCCTTTTCCAGTAAATAACTTTCGATTCATATTCTTAATAAAAAAATAACCGTGATCAATATTTTGCATAAAACACCAATATACAGATGAGATTAGCAACAATATGTAGGTAGAGACCGATATAACTCAACTGCTAGTTGTGGTTAGTCGTACGACTGTAAGTATGTTACGTAAGCGATCCAATGTATGTATGTTCGATTAGACTTATTCCTAGTTACTCAGAAAGATCTCAATACAGAAAAGAGAAAAAATCGCGAGATCCCACACAATCACAAAAAACGCCAGATGCGGCTCGCCACCACCCCGAGCCCCAATCTCCGTGAGGACATCTCACAGACCCCTCCTCTCCCGACCCGCACACCGTTTCTCATTCTGGATCGCATACTCCCTCAGCTATTGATTCTTACCATTAACATTGATGAATTAATTGTTCTATATCACGAAATCATTTTCTTAATAATTTATAACTGAATTTTTGAAGCCTTTGTCTTTCATATTTAAAACCATTCACTTAATTTGTAGGTTTTATAGTCCGTCGACAACATCGCCGACATTCTTACAAAACCCCTTAAACGTGAATTGTTTAACTATCTACGTCTTGGTTTAGGAATGATGGAACACATTCCATAAATTACATTAGTCTGTTTCTCCTTCTTTTGTCTTAATTCTTGTCCGTGTTCCATTCCGTGTCATGACAACTTAAATACTTCATCCAAAGAACTTTAAGTATTTTTAATTTACGAAATGCAAATTAAAATGTCACTCCAATTTGTAAAAATTTTGTTAAAAACTAAGTCCAAAACCCCTCACTAAGGGCGGGCCCCATACCCTAGGCGGCCCCCAATATATTTGGGACCGCTAGGCGATATGTGACCTCCATCAGCAGACACTAAATCTGAACACTTAACCAAAAAAATTCAAAACACAAAAACAAACACCCCCTTGCATACCTGCAGTGACGAACACGAACACAACACCCCAAAAACTCAAAATCAACCACTAAAACTATAATTGAAGATGAAATCAACACCTATAATCACTCACAACATCTTAAAGATCATCAATTGTAAGTCATTTCGTCTATTTTCTTTCAATTTGAGTCTAGGGTTCATGATGAACACTAAAATTAAAATTGGGGATTTTTCATTTTTCTTTCAATATTGTACAATTAAGACTACTAGGATACAATGTATAACTAATATGCTTCCCATAGACATAGGATTTGCATACATTAGTGAATTTGTTGAAAAATTAATTTCAAACCAAGACCGCAATTTTATTTTCAAATTACTCACATTAGGAACATAATGAAATTGTGGTTATGCATTGTCAATACAATTAAAAAATGATTTCAAACACATGCATAATGATCTCATGAACAAAGGTCGAGATGCATAATTCATATGTATTTTTTGACATGTTTGGATGAGCAAAATTAAACTAAGGAGCGGTTGAATTAACTCTTAAGATTTTAATTTTTAGGTCGACTTAATCATTACTCCACATTTGTTACATCTAGGCATACACTAGACACACACTCAAAATGTTAACACATATGTAAGAGATTAAAACATGACTTTGATTGTTTTATTTTAGGTAACAATGCCTTTAATCACCGCACTAGATCATCAAAAGACCCGAAACTACATCCCACCTATATCAAAAGAATTTAATCAACCATTACAAAACACAGTTGCTAGTCTTGAAAAACGATATTTTCATAAGGGTAGGGTTGTGAGTCAAAATTTTGAAAACATGAGTCACATTCGTACTAAGTTTGAATCAAATGATTTTGATTGTTTGTTGAACATAAACAAACAAATTGTTCCTCGTTTTGTTCTCGAGTTCTATAGTCAACTAACTTTTGATTATAACTCAACGGGTCATTTTGTGGTCAACTTTGTTATACAAAGTAAGTAATTCTCTCTCACTCTTGAGGAATTCGGTCAAATCTTGAAAATACTGTTCAAAGGTCAAGTGTCACACACCGACATATGGTCACTCGACTACTTATCAATAAGTGTTCCTAGTAAAGGTCGTTATAAAACCACTCCTCCGTCTCCAACTGTCGTCAAGACTTTTATCCAAATTCCTCGACAAGGTCAAGTCACTCGTACTAAAAATAAGAAAACCATTATCGTCGACAAAAACAAAATTGTAACTCGCGAAATCCAAGCTTATATGAAACCATGGGTTGATATCATTCGCGAAAATGCTATTTGTCTAGGAGGTCATAAGGATCATGTATTCGCGAATCTTTGTCATATGCTTTATTGCATTGAAACCTCCACTCGATACAATCTAGCATTCTTCATTCTCAAAAGAATGGAAAGGACTCGAAGCAAACCTAAGGAACTCTTGCCTTATGGAATGCTTTTGATTAGATTGTTTAAACATGTTGTGTCCGGAGCCCAAGTCACATGTATTTCCTCCAAATGCCTTCCAAGTGCTGAATACCTGAAAAGGAACGATTAAGTACCTATTTTGGGCATAAATGCACGATTTAGGGGGTTAAACGACCTCAAAAAAGTGTATAAAATGACACCTCATCAAATACTCCTACACTTCGGATTTGCTTATCCTCAGGCAAATGGGCTTTTTTACCTAGACAATAGCAATATGAGGGTCATTCTACCTACTCTTTAAAAGTATTTTACATCACAACATTTTAGACCTTGTAATTAAAAGCACGGAAAGTACATACTAGCACCTCACATAAGTGTTTGGGATTCTCTCTTTCACTCGGGTGTATAATAAATTATAACATAAGGGGAAACGGAAAATCAACACTCATTATATGTCATAGCATATAAATTACTATAGGCTTGGTAAAGGATCAAACCTCCACCGTGTGACAACCGTGTCTTGAGCCGGTTAGTCAAACCGTTAGTGTTGACCTAAGTATATTATTATGTGTTATAACTATGTGTTTATGTGATCTTATATGATTTTAGTTATCAATCTATGAGCGTGATCGTCTCATTTTGATTTAATTTATGGTTAATATGGGAATTTCATTTTGTTCACATTTTTGTGACAATGGAATTGAAAGTATGATTTTTATGTGTGCTAAGTGAGTTAAGTATGCGCTTAAGATCATTTTGAGTTGTATGGGCATCTCATTTTGATTCTATATGTGTGTTAAAGTGTCGAATATTCCATGTGTTCACATGTGGTGATAATGGAAATGATTGACATGTCGCATGTAATGCTATGTCAAATATTGGAAAATTAAGGATTGAGTTTTATGGAAAATATGCTATTTTAGAAATAAAATAGGTGAGTGAAATATAGAAGTTTATAGCAAATTTCTAAATATAGAAAGTGAAGTGTGAAATAAAAAGTTATTTTTAGAAAGTGTAGTAAGTTGCGTTTATGTAAAAAGGTTTACAAAATTAGCTTAGGTTTTTATAAAAAACTTAAGGTATTGAAGGAAATTAATTAACTAAAAAAAATTTACATACATATTAAATACGAATTTTGATAAAAGAAAGAAGAAAAAAGTGTTTTAGTGTAACACAAATACTAGTTAGATAGGGATTAGGTTTCTTAGTTGTCTATACCTTATAAATACTATAAACCTAGCTCATAATTCCCCATCTTTTTCTTTGTGCCGTGAGTTTCCTCCCCAAAACCCTAGGAAGACAAAAACTTTGATCAAGAATTAAGTGGTGAATTTGTGGAAGATCTAGCAAGGTTTTTAGGTAAGATCATTAACCCTTCTTCTTGTTTATTCTTTTAAATCATGTAACAATTAATCTATGATGGATCTAGGGTTACATAAAATACAGATTTTAAAAGATGTATAATGATCTTAGGATGCTTGGGAATAGATTAGATGCGTGTTCATGCATGTGGCATGATTAGTTTTGCGTTAGATCTTAATTTAGGTTAGAGCAGAATTTAGGGCTGTGTTCACGAGAGAATATCTCCATGATGGTAATAGGTTTTTGAGCGTTTCTGGACTCTAAACAGTAGCTCATTGAATGTACTTTCCAAAAAGTCCAGCCTCAAACGTTTTTAAGGTTGGAAAGTCATTCAAATGTTGGTTACACTAAAAGTTGTCAGATCAGTAAATTCGGGTCCGATTACGAGGTGTAAAACCCCCACTTAAAATTCGAATTAGGATTAGCCAACTTACAGGAGTTTAGTTCTATGTGTCTATTAAAAATCCTCCAAAGGAGAGCTTCTGATTTGGAGTCTAAGTATGGTTTTTAGGTCCAAACTTTTTAGTGTTCGAGCAGATCCGAATCTGGGTAGTTGGAAGTTTGATTTTCTTTGAGGCATTTAAGAGTAGAAATAAATTAGTAGAAAAATCATGGAGTTAGTAGACTCATGATATTGAACCTGTGATTTTTGGTAAAATTTATAAAGGTCAGTAGGTGTGGTTTAGAAAATGGTAAAGTGACACTAAAATTCTGCATTTTCGGGTAAATTGTTAAACACTAAAAAAGTATGTAAACGAATTGGTAAATGTTGGGCATGGTGTCGGGGTGACCCATGAGGGTAAATAGACACCTTAGACATCCATCATATGATTGTTACATGTGCTTAAGCTTTTGGCTTAGTAGCGTGTAACACGTGTTATTTTGTTGTTTAGCTTTGTGCGAGGATTTTGGGAATTGCTTTAGCATCAGGTGAGTTTCATAGCCCTTTTTTATGTTTTATTGGGGTGAAGGTGATGCTAAGTGTTAAAATGTTTTAGTTGCTGTGATTATGTGTTATGTGGTTATTGATGGTGATGTGATACGCTCCATGGCTTTGTGATCAATTAGAGTTGTTTTGAGGTATGTGAGTTCGGTTGGAGAGTGGTGTTTACTACTCAATCAAATCCAACTGAAGGGTTGAAATAATACCTACTGACTTTGTGTTCCGATCGGAGGGTAGTGAGCTACCCATGACCCTATTGTGAGTGTGGAACGATAGACCCAGTGGACTGCGGGACACTGTGGTGGATTGGTTTGCACGTGGACTGCGGGACACGTGTGTTGTTATGGATTGTTTTAGTAATCGCAGCAATTGTTTGAAAGATTTTGTTATGTGTCTTAAACCTATGACTCTCACCAACCATTGTGTTGACGTTTTAAAGCATCATTTTCAGGTGAGCATCATGAGGATGTTAAGGCTAAAAGCAGTGGCTAGAAAGACCGTTAGGAATGCATTTGGAGTTCGCTCCTGAGTTTTGTTCGTGTTTGATGCATGGATTCTTTAGAATGCTATTTGATTTTATTAGGTTCGTAAGTCATTTATGTCTTTGTATTGATGAGACCCTTTGTCATTAATGCAAGACGCCGTGCGGTTTCTTTTGTTTTTCGGTATTGTCATGACACATTGTGTCTTTTATATTTAGTTATGCATTTAGTGATTCTCTATTGTTGACACCATTGTGTTGTGATGATATCCATGATGTTACGCCTCGTGTTTCCGCCTTGGCGGGGTGTGACAAATTGGTATTAGAGCCTTTGGTTATAGAGAAGTAGGTGGTTTGGCCTAGACTATAACCTAGGAGTCCTTCATGTAGTTGCATTTTAAGGTTTAAGTGTTTTACTACGTATCTATTATATTTTCTTGCTATCCGAAAGCTTGATTTATTCGTATTTTCGTCTACCCTATTTAATATGGTATATACTATGTTTTATTAAGGTAGCCATGTCTCCCCCTATCCGTAGAAAGTATCGTGATTCGGTTGCTTTTGCAACTGGGTGTAGGAAGATTAAGAATTGGAAGCGGTGTAACCGCAAGATCCGAATTCCTATTGGCATGTGGCCGTGTAGAGTCGAAGAGAAGATGACCTTGAAGGAAGTTGATGGGAAAACGGTCGAGGAGATTGAAACAAAGATAATTGCAAAGGATGGCACTATCACCAGGGTTCCTGGAAAATTTCAAGGTTATGAAACGTCTGAAGAAGAGCCGGTGGAACAACCTAGAAGACATGACTTGTATGGATTTGTGGATCACCCACAACTTCAACAAGGAAATCCCATGAATGAGTTTGCACCGCATCGACTACCTCAGCCAGAGGGTAACATGAATGGGTGGTTGATGGAAGATGAGGAAGAATTGGAGAGGAATGAGGTAGACTCGGACCTCGAGTCTACAGCTAGTAGCAAACCTAAGCATGTGGAGTTGGAAGACACTTGCGAGAGTGGGAGTCGACCCAACCCAAATTCAGCTGAAGATGTTCCCGATTATCCGTTTAATTCTAAGTTGCGATATGCTTAAGTTTGTTTGTTTTCCTGACGTTTGGAGCCATGTTTAGTGATGTTATTTTCGACTTTTGGATATTATTCGAGTATTTTAATAATAAGGCTTAAGTAATTGTTGGAGTATCTTTTGTGAATGGTGATTTGATTGTTTGGAATTATGTGTTGTTTCATGAAGTGTCGTCATAGGAGGGAGTACAACTGTGAAAGGGGGCATCTATAATTATGGTGGCCAACATAATTATACATGCGCCACAACACAGGTGGACTTGCAAGTATGATTACATGAATTATTGTTGATGCGTTGTATGTGTGTATATGGTTATTAAGAGTATGATAAGATCATGATCCTTATTATATCGTCTAATGTATATAAATTTGTTAGGGTTGCTGTTTACGTGTATCGCGATCACTTATGTATGGTTGGCGGGTCGGCTTGCTAGCGGCGAAGCGCTGGACCGATTAGTTGGAGTGGACTTGTATTGGTGGGTATGAGAAGAAATATTATAATGGTGAAGAGGGGATAGTATGAAATTATATAATAAAAATGATACGTTGTTGGGGTGGGGGAGGGGGGACTCGGGATGGTGGTACGTGGTGGGGTGGGGGCGGTTATGGGGGAGGAAGGGGGGGGCGGTAGAGGATCACAGAGGTCCAGGTTGGCGTGACGGACGATTGGGGGTTGTGGGTGGGGGGCACGGGGGGGGTTGGTTTTGTTTTGGGGGTTTGTAGCTTGGTTTAGGGGGTGTTATGGTTTTTTTTTGTGTTTTTTATTGGGGGTGTTTTTTGTTTTTTGCTCGTTGTGTTTTTTTTTTTTTTTTTTTGGTTTTATGGTGTTACTATTGATTTTTTTTTGGGTTTCTTTTTGGTTTGGTTTTATTTTTCGTTTAAGTTTGGCGCTTGGTTTGGGTTGTGTGTGGGTTTTTTTGGCTTTTTTTGGGGGGGGGTTTGTTGTTTGTTTGGTGGTTTTGTTGTTATGTTTATTTATATGGTTTATTTTTTTTTAACTTTCTTTTTAGTTGGTATTTGGTGGGTTCCCGGGGCTGGGTTTTGTTGGCCGCTCCTTGGCGCTCTGATATTTGGTCTTGCGGGTGGGCGCGTTAGACGTTAGTAAAAGGCTCGCGTTTCGCAATAAAAATACATTTAGACACACCTCGGAAATACCTAGACTTACCTATACTCAAACCAATGCCCACTTTGATCCCTAAATACTAAACTTATGAAATTTTATGTCAAGGAATCGCAAGGGCCAAAAATATTCGGCTAACCTTACATAAAACAAATTAACCCAATCAATCTTGTGCTTATTATCCAATGGATACTAGGATTAAGTACCATTTAGCACATATAACTAAAGATTGTCAAATCTTTGTACTCCTTAAGCAATCCTAGGTGTCCAAGCATTTCGAGATTAGCATAATCACTTACACAATTCTTACAACATCTTACACTTAGTACTTTGAGAACCTTAACTAACCTAGGGTTAGTGGAAAGGAGTGAGTTAGTGAGAAGGTTTAACTTTTGTGTGTTCCCTTGCATATATACACGACCTCAGTCACAAGGTAAACCAACACAACTAAAGTTATTAAACTCAACCACTTAAACTAGCAAAGTCCTTCTTGCTCTTTCTTGTTCATTAATTCACGGCAAGAAACACAAACATAAGGTATAAATTCATTTTTATTATTATCACTTCATCTTCCAAGGATTCACTCACTAGAAATACGCGTACGAGGGATTAGCAAGGAGTTGGGGTTACGAATTTTGAAAGCTTTTGAAGGTCAGGGTTTGTCACGGTTTGGGTTGCTCACTCCTACTCGACATCCATTTCAATCTTAGGACCTTTGTAAGTAAACCCTACTCGGACCACTCCTTGTTTAGTTTAGTTTTGTTTCTATACGTGACATGAGGTCACGTCGAATGTGGTTGTGTGAGCCCAAACACAGTGAACATGCGTGGTTCACACCATGCATGTCACATACGCATGAACCACATGGTTCATGAGTGCTTGTGTCGACCCACATTCGTCCTTGCTTTGCCATTATGACTAGGGTCACGTTTGGTTTATATGTTGCACGGCACGAGGACGTGAACATGCATGGGTTTCAACCATGCATGTCACGAATATGTGAATATGTCGCGTGAACGCGTATATCATATTGTTACGTATGTATATGTGTGGCCATAGTTAGAAACTTGAGTGGTAAATGCTTCCAAAATGTTGAACATGATTACTTTAATTTGGACGTAACATATCACTTGAAAAATCGACATTTAACATTGTAAACAAAGTTGCTTTACTAAGGAACGGGACGTATATGACTTGCAAGGGTTAGGGTTAAAGTGTAATCATTCAAAAACGAGACATGCGAGAAACCCTAGCTTGTCACATAAAATGACGAGCCTAGGAGACCATTAGGATGCGTTCGTCTTATGATTGGAAACTTGGTCTCGACATGATGAATATATAAAATGAGTACGAGCCACTTTGGGGAAGGGAACCCGACTTAGAACCCTAAAACAACAAACTATATGTCATTTTTAAACCAACTAAATTGTTATAATGGCTTAATGGGCTCGGCAGCCTATGACCAGAGGCCCCAACGAAGCCCAACGTGAGCCCATAAGCTCACAATAAGCTCTAAACAGCTTATGGGAAAGCCTACGCAACTTATACAAGCTTAAATAGGCTTAATAGTCTTAAATGATGTTCATGGACCAAGCCAAACCCTTAAAACCTTGTTCGAAACCTTAATGGGCCCAAGAAGCCCAATAACGAGCCAAAACTACTTATGGAATAAGCTGATCAGACCTTAACGAGCTTAATAAGTCTAAGGATAAGATAGAGTACTAATGAAACCCTTTTTTTAAAACTATTCGGGTTTGAGTTATTGGACTCACGAGCCCAATAAGCTCGAATAAGCTCGAATAAGCCCCAATAAGCTCCTCGAGCTTATTTTTAGCTTAACTGACTTAAATGAGCTTAATGAAGGCCTTTGTACTTTTAAAAATCTAAATTGGACCTTTAAATAGCTTATTGGACCTTAACGGGCCCAATAAGGTCCAATAAGCAAAATAAGCAAAATAAGCTCATCCGAGCTTATTTATAAGCTCGAGACAGCTTATGTGACTTATTGGAACTTATTGAAACATAATGCCACTTGTTAGGACTTAATTGGAGTTAAAATGCGATTTTCACATGTTTTAGGGACTAAAAGTGTCAAAGTACAAACTAGAGGGTGTAAACTGTAAATACTGATTTTATGAGTCCAAGGACTGTTTATGACATATTTCAAACTTAAGGGGCTGTTGGAACATATAAGGACCTAAAGTGTAAACTTTGTAAAATTGGAGGATTAAACATGTACAAGTGAAAACTTAAGGGTCTAAAGTGTAAATGTTACATTTTCATAAAACTAGAGGGACTGTTTAGTAATTATAGAAAACCTAAGGGTATTTTATAAACAAAAGTGATTTTTATAAACACTTAACGAATCGAACAAATATATTCAAATAATATACACGTTAACCTACGACTTAATAAATACGAATATTTATTAATAACTTTGTATGTATATAAGGTCGTGTGAAATCGTATACTTTTCCAAGAGCCATCAAACGGATATAACTACATTAAACCTGTGCACCACCACACAGGTGATAACAGTATATATAAACTAGCAATTTATTATAGTTTATAGATTGAGTATTTAGCCTAAATTTAAAGACTAAGACTGGCCGTATTTACTTAGGTATTTGACGGTGTGATTCATACTTGGATATATATTATCATTCATAGAGGACTACTTACTAAGGTGAGTTCATAGCCCCATGTTTTACAGTTATTTAAATGATTTGCATCTTTGGGGTGAGAACATGCTTTGTCTTTTTATAAATTGGACGCAAGTGTACATTTTATATTATGATTTCGTGTTTGCCTAAGTAGCGATAACCCACTGAGCCCTTTATCATGAACTGTCAATTATTGGATTGTAAGCGCGAATGTTATGAGTAGATCTATTTGGGATTGACATCCCCGTTCGGGTGACTAGCTATCACCGGGAACGAACGTTATAACATGTCAGATTTGGGATGTTTCGGGTTAGAACATCATTCATGGGCATTATTGGCAATTTATTGCATTCATACATGTCGAGCTTCAGTCTCATGAGCTTAGGAAAACGTAATTACTTTTATGATGTTTGCATTTGTTGCTTAATCATACACTTGGAAATCTTGCGGTCCTATTATTGATTTACATAAACCTATGAATTCATCAACTTTATGTTGATATTTTAAGCATGTTTTCTCAAGTCAATAAGCCACGGGGTGCTCAGATACATTGGGGGTCACTCTTTGAAAAGAGTCAATACTAAAGATTTGGGCGTATTACATTTTGGAAACATTTGTTATAAACCAAAATCTTTACTTATATTGTCAAACAAATTTGAAGCCATGAGCTTATGTAATGAACAAATATTTTGTTAATCCAATGTATCTTTTTAAAACGACACGTTAGTGGTTGTTCTCATATCTTGTGCTATTGATCTATGAAGTAACGCCCTCGGATATTCAACATTCCGCTGCTACCCAAATTTGGGGGTGTTACAATTTGAGGGTGACTTTTTGGGTGAATTTGGGGTGAAAAGGTTAGCTAATTATTTATAAGAATACATGCTGATTGAGTTGCTAAGCCAAAGACTCGGACAAAGATATACAAACTCTACACAACTCTATATCAATCTCTTTTTTTTTCTTTTTTTATAATACATCATAACTTGGGGTTTATAACACACCCCACATATGCAAACATTAAGCTAGAATACAAAAGAATGCACATAAAAAGTATGAAAGCGTGTTTTATACCAACAAATACTAAACGCGAATACACTTTTGGTAGCAAAACAAGCCAGAATATATAATACTATGAAAGAGTGTTTTGAGTATAATAAAGCGTGTAAAAAATGAACCACAAACAAATAATACCGCGTATTGTGATTGAACTAAAATGTTTTAAGTAGTTTAATAAAAATGTTTGTAAGAAAAAATCTAATTGAACTTTAGTTCTAAGTAAAATAAGATAAGATTTATTAAAGATATACTATACTTTATTGTGAAACCATATAAATTCTTGGAATAATATACTATGAGACTGAACGATCAATATGTACACTATTTGAAATTCTTATACTACCTTTATGGCAGTTTAAACTAAATAAGTTGCTTCAGTTTGGAGTTCATACTTTAATAAGTTTAGTTTTTTGCGTTTTGGGGGTTACATATCCATGTTATGTCAGAACAAGTGCACGTGAACCATGATCACACTGTATCTCTTCACCATTAAAATTAAAGTGAAACCCAACAGATGAAAATGATCTACAACTAAAATTCGTTAATATTTTCATCTATTTCCTTTTCTGGCACGTAATCATAGAACTTAAATACCTTACTTCTCATGAAGTGAGCCTTTTTTAGTGCTTACGTAATAACTAAAACGCCCTGTCTTTTTCATTATATTATGTTCTTATACATAATCATCACATAAATATATTTGAGCACCTAATCTTAGATTTAGTTGAAATAGACCATCTAATATCATTAAGGAGTTTAGGTGCCAAAATTGCTGTGCAAGGCAGAAATTATAAGGTGTGTATACTTACTAGAGAAATGCATAACCTAAACAAAGTCATCGATATCACAGTGGATGGTTTATTAACGAAAATCCGCGTTTCCGGATCTATCAAAGATCTTGATTCGTTATTTGGTTTCAAAAAGACACATATGGTCATTAAGGATGACACATATGGTCATTCGTTTATTTGCTAGGAATTTTTGAAAGGAAAAAGAATAAGAAAACCACAAAAGATGAAGTATGAACGATGAGTTTAGTTTTACTATTTTTAATTTGGAAGAAAAACAAGAGGAAAAAAAAATACTTACCTATAATTGAAGATATTTATAACAATACTAAAGTAACTAAATGTTATCTAATATTTATTCTTAAAATATTTTTTAAATATAAATACATAGTTAGCCCAATATAATCCATAGTCAACCTAATATGCAGATGTTTGGGTTCGCGGGTCGGTCAGGTTTGGGCTATTTTATTTTTAATGGGTTTGTCAATATATTTTATTTGGTCCATCAAAGATTGACTAAGCCCGTCATAGCTATTTTTCATGTATATACATAGCAAGTTGCTATTCAGTGGGTCACAACAAGTATCAAATTACCGTAATCCGACACAGTACGCAAACACCCCGCAGCGAAGCACGTATATCAAACCTTGTTATATCCTGTATTGAAAAAAAAGTAGATTTTGTATTGATTTAATTAATCACGAATTAAAGTAATTCAATTTTAAATTAAAGTATTAAATCATGATTAAAGAAATCAAAATGACCTACTTGGTTGCCTAAAAAGACAAAGGAAAGATAAAGAGAGAGGAGAGATAGAGGAAAAAACAAGAGATAAAAGAAGCATACGTGTTTTATTAGGATGTCTTACTAGACACTTTATAAAGAAAAAAAATTTGTATGTCTAAAACATGAACTTAAATTTGTATTTAAGAATTTGATTAATGCATTTTAAAAAATGATTGGTAGAAAATAAGAAGAAAGAAGAAGTTCAATACACTTATCATGAAATGAATGATTAGATCTAACTTTAAGGGGCTGTTTTTTTTTCTGTTTGGAAAAGATGTCTTTTTACATGGTGGCTGTTTGGAGTTGGTCCTAGGTGAACAAATTGTGTTTCTTTTTGTATCTTAATGACAAATATTACTACAAAGTATATCATTATTTTAACATTTTTTCTAACTCATATGTGTTTCTTTTGGTTCTAAGATCCACCGTCATAGATCTTAAATTTAAACTTATGGGTGCTTAATAATCGAGAAAATCATGAATAACATGTTTAACAAACAAAAACTTTAATGAGAAAAAAGAGATCATTGAATTTTTTATATAAACAAACCCGTTAAAATTACTTAAACATAAACTTGTTCAAAAAATACAACATTATATAGATCCAAATGTTACAGATGTGATCTCTCTTTTTTTAACTACTAATCAAACACTTTTCAAAATAAAAAATAAAAAAATGATTAGTATTCATCTTCTTCATTCTCATGACTCCACCATTAAAGACAATTGAAGCTTTTACTTAAATGAATGAAAGTAAAGCAAATAATAAAACCTCGAGGTTATCGATATCCATGTGAAGCAAACATTGACGGGAAGAAATTAACTGCAACGAGAAGGCAGCCGGCGAGAAGGGTCGTTGGGTTGAGCACCGGTGGTAGGAACGTACTGTTGGTGGTGAGGGATTAAAGGGCCAATGTTGAATCTTGAACATTCATATGATTGAAAAAGAAAAGAAAAAGATGTGTATAATTTGTTTGTATGATGTCCTATGTGGGGAGGAGATGAGTTTCTACACCCATCCACATTAAGGATATCATTTTAGAATAAGCAAAAAAGAAACAATATAATTTTTTTTTTGAGAAATGAAATGTTAACTAAGGGCCCGATAAGCAAAAAGTAAACTACCCCTAAGTCTCATATGTGAGCATAAGTATCAATGCTCTTTTATAAAAGCGATCACTTTCTATTTGATCTCTTTCTTTAAACCTAGCACTCTTCGTATTAATTTTGAACCATAGACATGCCTATATATAACTTTAGTAATTGAATTTTTGCAATACTTCGATTTTTTAAATATGTATTAACACAAACATTAATTTTGATCTTTTTAATGTTAAATAAGACACATGCATCCTACGAATCAAGATGCCTAATATATATATAAATCAAACAACAAACAAAAAATAATTAAAGAATACATTAAACATTTTTTTATAATATTAAACTCCATAATTATCACATACACAAAACTTAGTTGTTGGTTGAACGAAAAAGGAAAAAAACAACAAAAAAGCTCACTTGGTTTATGTTGAAAAAAGATGATTGTATTAGTTTGGGAAGGGAGCTTTATTAACGAATTTACGAAAAATTCCAGTGTTAGGTATCGAACTTTGAAAATTACCATTATTAGCCATGAAACTTTCAAATTAGTTCCAATATGAGCAATAACGTTCATATTTGCAACCGGTGACCGGCTAAAACTGACACGTCATCATTTTAACTAAATTATTTTTATTCTAACACTTGTATCTTCATATTGTTAGTTTACTATCCCACATACTCTCACTCTTTTTTTAAACACCATTTTCACACACTTCATATTCTAGCTCTCCCTACCATGGAAGCCTTCAGCTTATTCCGCTACTAGAAAACCAACACCACTTCCAACAACGTTGACGTCACTACCACCCCCACCTCCTCCTCCACCGCCACCACCAAGGTCCTTTTTTCAAAAACGATGTCAACGACTACGGTCCTTTTTTCGACCTAGAGTTCACTTTGCCTAAACGAAACAAATGACAAAGGTGAAACGACAGAAAACGACGTGTTTCAGATGACGAAGATGTCAAGTTTACACTAATGTCAAACTCAAGCGGTGATATTGTTGAAAGTGCAGGTGATGTTAATGTCTCGGTGTCACCTTCTGACGAGTTGTTTTTTAAAGGGGGTTTTCCATATTTCTCGGTGTCTCGGTGTCACCTTCTAAATGGCACCATATTTCTCGATGAGAGGATGCATGTGATAGTGTGTGGGTGTTTGGATGCGGGTCTGGTAAGTGGTTATGTGATAATAATAAACTGATATGTTTGGTTGTTTAAGTGTGGATTTTCTTACTGATTACGTGATAATAAGAAATGTATAATCAAGTGTAAATTGATCATATTAGTGAGACAAAGGAACCCGAGACTGCTGCTCATATCAAGTGTAAATTTGAACTTATTATATGCTAATAAGAATGTCCATTTTTCAATCATTGTGTTTGGAAGCAATCATTTTCTAAAAGGGCAGAGTTCCATGGTGGTAAGAGGAATCACCTCTTGAAAGTTATTGTGATATAGCATCAGGTTATATGAAGATGGATATTTACTAGCTACAAGTTAAACATGAACCTTCCGTGTATCAGTTATATGCAATTTGTTTTGTATAAAAAGTTTTGGAATTTTTTTCTTTTGTTTAAATTGTGAGAAGTGGGCCCGTAATGATGATGTGACACTCAAAGAGGTAATATTGCCTATTCTAACAAGTCATAACAAGTTTCATGTGTAATAATGGTAATTTTCAAAGTTCGATACCTAACACTGGAATTTTTCGTAAGTTCGTTACATATCTTCAGACTTAACCCTATTATATAATGCATTTCATTTTATGTAATACCGAAAGAGAAAAAAGAAATAGTATAAAATTACTATTATATCCTTACTAGGTATCACGTGTGAGTACTTAAGAAACGTGACTAAGGTCTGTTACAAAGAGGGACCAACAGTTGATAACGTTTGACAGTTAAGGACATACATTTTTATCGATCAATGAAAGAAATCATGCACTCATTATTTTTCTAATTTCTTTTTTCTCCAATGATTTTTCACTTTTTCATAAAATTGGCTCACTTTTCATTTTTCTTAGGCTTTCTTTAATATTTTTGAATAACTTGTTTTCAACAAAATAAATCTAGAATATATTATGTTACTAGTTTATTTATTGATTATTTTTTAAATATTTTATAGAAAAAGAAAATTAGTTGTTTCTTTAGATAATCACGTTGTATAAATTCTAAAATAAGTTGTGTGAAGAAAACAATATTATATTATTGTATTCGAAACAAAGATTTTACTATTAATTTTGGATTGAGATTCTTTAATGTTTAAATGTTTGGCAACAAGCATTTGAAAGCGTTAAGGAGCGGCAAGCGACTTGCGATAAGCATTTTAAATAAATAGTTTATTTGGCAAGACCTCAACTAGCGTTTGAATATTATCTAATTACTTTAATCTCAAATGCTTGATCAAGAAGCATTACAAAATTGCTCATAGAAAATTTTTATGATTCTACACTCAACCATAAACCAACTATACTCAAAAAGAGACCACCTTTACAAAACAAAACTGCTAATACAACACAATCCAATTTCATTATACTTAGTTAAATGGACTTAAAAAACCAAGCCAAGTAATTATGGAATGATAAGCCGCATTACAAATATCATAAAAAATTATTTATATATAATATTGCACTTAAATCTATATATATTCGACTTACAAATGAAATCAAATTCTCTACAATACTAGAGGTATACAAGTCCAAAATACCGCGAAAATCTATATCATATTTCGTCACACTCTCAAAAGTAATCCCGCCTTCTAAAACAAACTAACGCAATTATAGCATAGAAACAGAAAAAAGTCCATTATTTTTTTTTTTGAACGGCGAATTTTATTAAAAGACAACACTAGCAAGAAGCTAGAACATTACAAGGACACAAGGTGAGGATTTTTTAACCAATCCACCCAACTAAACGTAGCTTTACATCTATAACGACACCAAAAGAAAGACGAGAGCACTAGATCATCAAAAATATTCGCCTTGGAAGAAGGAACAACGCCAAAAATCTTCTTATTCCGAAAAGCCCAAATGAACCACCATAGACCATAACACACCCCTTCTAATAATCTTTTATGCTTAGAAGGCAGCCGTAAATTAGTTATCCAAGAAATCCACTCATCAAAAGAATCAAGCTCCATGTAACTCACATCCCACCAAATACAAACCCTCCGAAAAATAGCTCTAACAACACTACAATTAAAGAACAAATGTTTCGAAGATTCAACACCCGTCTCGCATAGAGGACATAGAATAGAAGGGATATCTATACCTCTACGTGAAATGTTCCACCGAGTCGGTAAACCATTTATACGCACCTTCCAAGCGTGAACATTGACTTTAATACAAGATGAATAAAACATCTTTTAGTATCACAACTTGAGAGCTGCTATGGCCTTTGGTTTGAAATCAACCCTCATACCCAAACTCTCCTCACCAACAAATGGATTATATTGGGGTCAGTGGCGGAGCCAGAAAAATAGGTCGCGGGGGGCAAAAAAATTTTCTTTTTTACGATACGATATTAAATAAGAAAACTTTAACAAAACATGTTAGGACCTTCTAATGAGCAACAAAATTAGGCAAAAAAACCAAGTAGTCTTGAGCAAGAACCGAAACAATATTTACCTTGAGAAAGAAATTGGAGCAAAACATGACGAAAGGAAACAGTTAAACCGCTAAAACTAATTCAAAAAAGTTTTATACATGCAATTAAATTTGGGATAATTTATAAGTTTTCACAAACACAAAGTTATCATATTGGGCTGCAATGGGCCTGTATCTTTTTGTAAATGGATTTATTTTATGTTAATATAAGCCTTTGATTATTTACTATTTACAAAAGAAACTGAAAGTTACAGACTTAAATAGTATTTATTTCACATATCTCTAGATTTGATACCTAACATCTTGACACGTATCAAAAACAAAGTCCTTACTCTTTCCTGTTACCTCATCATCATCATCATCTACCATTTAAAAGAACTTAAAAAAAACACAACTACACTCCTTAAAATCAAACCAGTTCTTTTTTCGCTTTATCTCCCACATCGTCGAGGGCATTCTTAATTTTCTGTTGAGGGCACCGCGATTAAGGTTAAGAAATTAACATTAAAAGCTGTGATTTTTGAAGAAGTCGTTGGGGGCGGTTGCCCCCACTATGATGAACATGGCTCCGCCCCTGATTGGGGTAACTATGGATTATATTGGGCTAACTATGAATTTATATTAAAAAAATATTTTTAGAATAAAATATTACATAACATTTAGTTACTTTAGTATAGTTATAAATATCTTCAATAGGTAAGTATTTTTTTCCTCTTGTTTTTCTTCCAAATTAAATACAGTAAAACTAAACTCATCGTTCATACTTCATCTTTTGCGGGTTTTTTTTTCTTTCAAAAATTCCTAGCAAATAAACGAAAGACCATATGTGTCATCCTTAATGACCATATGTGTCTTTTTAAAACCAAATAACGAATCTAGATCTTTGATAGATTCGGAAACGCGGATTTTCGTTAATAAACCATCCACTTTGATATCGATGACTTTGTTTAGGTGATGCATTTCTCTAGTAAGCATACACACTTATAATTTCTGTCTTGCGCAATAATTTTGGCACCTAAACTCCTTACTGATATTAGATGGTCTGTTTCAACAAAATCTAAGATTATGTGCTCAAATATATTTATGTGATGATTATGTATAAAAACATAATATAATGAAAAAGGCACGGCATTTTAGTTATTACGTAAGCAATAAAAAAGGCTCACTTCATGAGAAGTCAGGTATTTAAGTTCTATGATTACGTGCGAGAAAAGGGAATATATGAAATTATTAACGAATTTTAGTTGTAGATCATTTTCTTCTGTTGGGTTTCATATTAATTTTAATGGTGAGGAGATACAGTGTGATCATGGTTCACGTGCACTTACTCTGACATAACATGGATATGTAACCCCCAAAACGCAAAAAACTGAACTTATTAAAGTATGAACTCCAAACTGAAGCAACTTATTTAGTTTAAACTGCAATAAAGGTAGTATAAGAATTTAAAATAGTGTACATATTAATCGTTGAGTCTCATAGTATATTTCAAGAATTTATATGGTTTCACAAAAAAGTATAGTATATCTTTAATAAATCTTATCTTTATTTTACTTAAAACTAAAGTTCAATTTAATTTTTTCTTACAAACATTTTTATTAAACTACCTAAATCATTTTAGTTCAATAACAATACGCAGTATTATTTGTTTATGGTTCATTTTTTAGACGCTTTGTTATACTTTCATAGTATTATATATTATGGCTTGTTTTGCTACCAAAAGTGTATTCGCGTTTAGTCTTTGTTGGTATAAAACACAGTTATTGAACGAATCGCCATATGCGGTTTCATAAGCGGTTCATACGCGGTTAGGAGCAAGTGTAAGTGTTATACCTTACTTAACCTTTACCAATCTAGGTCTAGGTGAATTAGCTCCTACTAAATTGATTGTTGAATTGGCTGATAGAACAATAAAACGTCCCAAGGGTGTAGCAGAGAATATACTAGTAGGAGTTGATAAGTTTGTTTTCCCGATAGACTTTGTTGTTTTAGATATGCCCGAGGATATCAAGGTACCCTTGATCCTCAGAAGACTATTCTTGTCTACCGCCCATGCTAAGATTGATGTGTTTAAGAGGAAGATTGCTTTAAAAATAGGGAATGACAAAATTGTGTTTAAAAGTGAAAAACCTACTAGTAACATAATTAAGAGAGTTTGTGCGTTAGGACTAAGGGAACGAATGAAACTTGATTTGGATTTCAGTTATTAATTAAAAAAAATCAAAAAACTACAAAAAAAAGATGTTTGTAGAGTATTGTTGTATTATAGTTGGTACGTAATATAAACCAACTATGTAAAAGTATGTATAAAGTTGCAAAAATAGCCACTAGATTTGAAATTGGGATGAATGAGAGTTGATCGTTATGGGAACGCCAACTAAGGGTTGTTTTCATTGATCTATTGATCGAGACATTTTGTGAGTCTGATTCGTGTCTCCAAAGCATGTTTATTGTTCCGTCTTAAAGCGTGAGTTAGTCTATCATTTTGTGTCTTTTTCAAGGGATGGTCGGGAAAGTAACTAGCAACTTTATTCCTTATCTATTTGGATTTAATCTATTTGTTTTGTTTCATTTTATTTAACACTAATTATTTTCCTTTTTTTAATTCTAACCTTTGGTCTTACTCGAATGAGGATGTGAGCAATCACAGATGCCTATTCCGTCGTTACTGGTGAAAGATTAGAAAATCCATACCCTATATCACTCTTCGTCCAACCCCTGGTTTTACTCGAGTGGGGGAATGATTGCAATCATGTATGTCTATTCCATCGTTATGGATGTGTATATGTGGTTTGTCGCCTCCGCTGGAATTTTGGTATTGAATAGAGATTAGAAAGAAGTGATCAAACCCTTAAACCTTTAAAACCAATTTACCCTTTTAAACTTATTACTCCTTAGCTTTAGTGGTGGAGATGTGTATCCTTGCCAAGCCTATGATAGAATACTCATCACGATCGAGCAATTGAACGAATTAGTTACATGTTACAACATATATTAGTTGAGTGATTTGAGTGTTTTCATTTTCCCAATTCGTGAGGTGTTTGGTTGTGTGCTAGTAATCTAACCAAAAATTGCTTAAAGGAAAAATCTTGAACCTTTGTTTGAGATACATTTTCATAAACTTTCTAAAATCTTGAACCTTTTTTCATATCACATAATTTTTTATTTTTACAAAGTCTTCGTATATGCATTAGACACATAACTGTGTGGAGAAAGTTGCTCTAAATTTATTGTTCAAGCAACTCAAAGGCTATATTTTATGCTGGCATCATAGTTTCAGATATCATTCGTTTATTAATAAACATATATAGCTAGTCGTTGAACGAAGTAATCTTATGATGTAATATAATTATCGATATTATCTTTGCTTGAATCCATGCGTTAGTTTTATTTGGAATTAGTTAAGCTTTATTACTCAGTTCTGATTCTTGTCTTGAAACCATATAACCTCCTAGGGTATATGGAGCCACTTGGATATGACGAGCTACTACTTATTTCCGAAAAGATTCACCATGTCCATGACCGAAAATCATTCTATCAAGATTCCTATCAAATCTGGAAAGTTAAATGTATTCACCTACAAAAGGTTTTTTTTAACCATGATCTCCGACACACTGCGTGACTAATCTATGGGGTTTGAACCCACCGCCACACAGACTCAAACGAGGTAAAGCTCTCCATTTTGAGAAGGTTGGCGTGACCACTTCAAGATTGTTTCCACCTAGCAGGAAAGTTAGACATAGTGCTTACTAAATTGCTTAAGGATGTCTTACCTTCAAATCCAAATATGGCTAAATTTGAATGTAATAAACAACTACCAAACACCTACACAGAACTCTTAGCTCTGTCAAATATTATTGTACCGCCAAATAATCCAAGTCGTAGGTTCGATGATTGCATCAAGCAACTCTTTAGCCGATTAGGCTTTTATAGTCGGTTTTGTGTCTAACACTTTATTAAACTTTGAGGCCTTATATTTATTAGGACCTAGAGGCATTGCTTTACTGATTTTATGGTTATGAATGTCCTAGTTCAGTTCTCTTGAACCCTAAATACAATTACATATATATTGTAACTAGACGAGTACCTGTGACTAGCAACGGGATTTTATAGCGGCAAATAGTTATAGTGATATTTTAGTTATACAAAACGTTACAAGGGTCCACTAATAGTATATTATGGTTGTCAAACTTTCGTCAATAGAATCGTAAATCATAGGTTGAATTAATATTTAAAGTAAATGAAATTGTAAGGAAACTGTTACATTTTTATTAAAAATCCAGATTACAATAATTATAATTAACAGTAAATAAATAACAGAAAAATAAATACAGACATACTCTTATAAACGATAATTAAATAAAACAGTAAAATAACAAAAAAAACTTACCAGATCACCCGCAAGGAAACACGCAAGAGTCGAGGCACATGTTTGACACGCTTCGCAGTAAAGAGACGAGGCACGTGTTTCTGTGTTTGGAATTACATATAGTAATTGATTTGATTGTTGAGACACAAAAAAGTACAAGTTAGGAAAATGTTGAGGCCTGTGATGCTCACAGTTTCCTTAAGACAGATTCGTCATCTCCATGGTGCTTGAGAATCGTGAACGTCTATCTCCCAAGATATAACAACAACGGATAACTCTGTTAGCACAAACGGGTTATCAAGGCGAACCAATACGTGTCTTCCCTCCATTATAAACAGATACACACAAAGAATCGAACGGAATGTTAAACAACGGAGAAGAGTGCTAGTTACATGTGAAAACGCCCCTTATTACCCCGACTCTAAGTTTTTGACCAAAATTAATTTTTTTGCTCAAACGCATTACCGGGAATGAGCTTCTGCATATGTTTAATAAACCTATACCAACAACAATTACAATTCAAAGACCCCTTAGAAAAACTAATTACTTTTAGAATGAAGTATAACTCGATACCTTTCGAACGATATAAGTCATATGACTTCTAACTCTTTACCAGTTTACATTTCATACATAAACCTAAAGACCGACAAAATCTACGACAATAATCTACCTAGCATCTCCGTGCTGGATGCAAAGAATCAGGACGCGCCTACAATATTCTGATCACAGATATTCCTAAACAAATCATCGTTTTACACGCCACTCTTTTCTCGAAAAACAAACATATTCGCACGATTGATTACACATAACATCAAACCTTCCAGAATACGTTAATATAACATAATACATTATTTTCATAAACATTTGTGGACTAAACGTCTCATAAACATGTACTTCACGTGGTTTGTCAAACACCCGTTTTGACCCATTTTCAACACCAATGAGCACATGACTCTTTAACACACATTGATTTATGTAAATACAACTTCACTTTTCAAATGACTATAACATTACGCCACTTAGGAGGATTTAACTTATGGCTCGAGCTCCAGTCATTCTACGACTACCTTACTACTCATAAGCCAAACACTTCATCTCTTCTATTTCACATCCAAAAGTCTTTATCCAAGACTTATATGCTCCGCGTCATCTACAAAAAACATGAACAACATAAACGGTAAGAACTTTGCTATTAGTAAACGACTCGACGAAACATGATTAACACTGCAAATCATCATATTAGCTAACTCTGTACACGCTTAAAAAACAAGTCCAAACATTAAACTTCATTTCGTCGCATGACCAAAGCGCTATAGCATACAAACACATTATACTATAACCACATATCTAAAAACACACTTTATAACCTAAAGAAACTATGATAAGCACATACCTATAAAATCTTTAATCTAACCATAAAATCCAGTAACTAGTTCTATAACACTCAACTACGAGTACTCTTAATTCCATCACAATACTTTCCTAAGCATCTATAACTTATCTAACCACTCATGTCTATATCATGATCACATCAACGATAATAACATTTCATGTTAACTATATATAGGTAAACCAAGTTAGTACTTGCCTTAGCTCAAAAGCTAAGCTTATCAATAATCTTCATCATTCATCCAATGCTTTCCTAAGCCATAATCATCCTAACCAAAATCACATGAATGATATGCTATAACAAGGGTTTATATAACTTATTTACACATCCTTTTATCATTTCTTAATATCATATGGTCATATTTTGATCATATGACGAAAACCCCCAATTTTACCAACTATACTTTCTATGACTCAGCCGATTATCATAAATACCTCAATACATGTTTTGGACTATCAGTTACCCAAAATCCCCAGATTATGTATATATGAACCTTAATTCATAAATTACCAATTAAACCACTAACTAAAGATTACTTACTTGCAAGGATCATAGATAAGGTTAAACACTTGCTTGATACACTCAAAAACCATACACAAAAACATTAATCATCAAGGACTCCAAAATAGCTCTTATCTCTTCTAGGCTTATAGTTGCACACACACAACACAACAACTAAGAGAACTATAGATGTGTTGATTATAAGTGCAATGGAAAATGTCTAGATATTTTTGTTGAGGTCAAGTAGAACCAATTTGAGCAGAATGGTCCCTTTAAACTTCCCATTCTCTACATTATTTGGCCACATAACTTTCTATAAAACACATTTTTCATATATTTTATAACTTAATAACTTATTTTTTGACTTTAGTGTTTTGACTATCATTTGGCTACCCAATCACATCAACATAAACCTCATTCAACTTAAAATTATACTAGTTCCAAACATCCTCGAAATAAATACTTAATAACCGGAATTTGGATGTTACACTTGGTGTGTACAAATATGATAGAGAGACCAAGGAATAATGAAGGATAACGTCGTTTGTAATTAAACATATTAATTTATGCTAAGCACATGAATACAAAGTTAATACGGCCGTTTTTATTTGACCAACCATTAACCTTTCCTTAATTATCATTAGAGTATCTTTTATGACCATCAATTGTCAGTCCAAACCCAATATGATTCAAATACTCCCAACAATTATGGTTTTCATATAAGATAGATTATAAAGTTTTCAATATAGATAAATAATCAAGAAGGTGAAACGGATATGAAGAAAACTAGATGGGCGATCGATACAAATTTATTTTTGGAAAGTTAATTTACTATATATGGAAAATATGAATAGAAAAAGGTAATATTGTAAAGTTGTTTGACTAAACTTGGAATGCAAGTTAACGTGTGTTGTAATTCATGAAATAAATTGTACAACAAAACTTGACCCACTATATCCGATCATGAAAACATAGCAAGAAACCCTAGAAGTTATTCTTGCAAGAAGCTGATCATCAGTAAGTGATGGTATAAGTATATTCTGCATGTTGTGTTAGTATTGCACATATTTTAACAATGTCTAATTTACTTGTAAGGCTTTGCGTTTAAACTTGTGATTATTGAAGTTCCTTGATAAACTTATACTATACCGAACAGCTAAATGCTCTTTGCGTTAATCATATTCTATCAAATCTCAGTGTATAGTGTTATTCAAGTAGCTGATCAAAAGTTTAAGCTTTTAATTAGTCATTAAACAAAATAATAAGATAATTATTTAATAGATTTAACGATTTAATTTTAGATGCAATTCCGTTCTTTAATGTTATTTCGGATTAGTCCAAGTGTTTGATCATTGATCAACCCTAGTTTTGTTGAATTTAATATCAGATACCCATACCCTCCACAATCGTTCGTTGACCGAAAGTCAGTTCTACACAGTTTCACAGCAAATCTTGAAAGTAGCTTGCATTCGCCTTAACGATGGTACAAATTTTGTCTCCTCACATTTGCTCAATGTATATTCTACATGCATCTCCCAAATAAGTGTAAGTTTTTGAAAATGTAAAAAAATACTCACTATAAATATCATACCCTACATGGAAACTCTAGTTAGTCATAAAAATCACCATGCACCAATCTCTAACTCTCAACGTAGCTAAATCATGCCACAATCTCCAGCACTTGAAGCTTAATCATTGTGAAAAAACTGACTTTGATTTTGATGATGATGGCTTATGTGCTGTGGCAAAAGCTTGTAGCCGTTTGAATGAAGTTCAATTAGATGGTTGGTTACATGTTGGTGACGTTGGAGTTGAGTGCCTTGTAAGATCATGTAAAGACTTGAGAGCATTGAATTTGAGTAGATGTGAAAGAGTCACCGACGAGTCGCTAAAATCTATTAGAGAATCAAATAGCTTACAAAAGTTGTACTTGGAAGGTTGTTTAATTAGCGATATGGGTTTGGATTAGGGGTGGCAATTTCTGACCCGACACGAAACCCGACCTGAAACCGACACGAAAATTAACAGGTTTGGGTTGAGTCTAAATATATTTGGGTCGGTTTTGGGTCAACCCATCTAACCCGTTTATTAAACAGGTCAGGTTCAGGTTGAGAATAAATTAAGCGGGTCGACCCGCCAACCCGTTTAAGATTTTTTTTCTTAAATTTAAAGTTATTTATATTTTATTATAAGGGTTAAATAGGTTAAACGAGTCGACCCACAAACCTATTTAACGTGTTTAACCCGTGTAATGTGCTAACTTTTGTATATAATGGGTTAAATGGGTCAACCCAAAACCCGTTTAACCTACTCAACCCATGTAACCTATTTAACCCGTCAACCCAAGTATATATACGGGTTAAATGGGTCAGGTTCGGGTTATGTGTAAACAGGTTAGGGTTGACATAACAGACCCGATTATTTAAATGGGTCAGGTTCGGGTTGGGGTTTTCTGACCCGCCAACCTGTCAACCCGAACCCGACAACCTGAACCCGACCTGAATTGCCACCCCTAGTTTGGAGTATATGGCAAAAGGGGGTTTGAAGAATAATTTGATGTCACTCTCTTTGGATGAATGTGATAAGATAAGTGATATTGGTATTTGTCACTTGAAACAAATGGTAAATCTAACTCATTTGAGTTTGTCAAAGTGTGGGGTTAACATCACTGATTCTGGGATTTTGACTCTGTCACAAATAATCCCAAATATTGAGGTATTGGATTTGTCTTGGTTGATCAATGTAACGGATATTTCATTATCTCAAATTGCTATCAATTGTAAGAGACTGGTGTATATTAATTTGACGGGTTGCGAGGATATTACTAGTAAAGGTGTAGGCTGTTTTGCTCGTCACCAAACACTGGCATCACTAGCATCCCTTCTTATGTCCTCGTGTTACCATATTTTTTGGGAAGATGTTGAGTCAGTTGCTTTGACTTGCAGAAATCTAAGATATATAGAGCTCAGTAGGA